>QVRM01006639.1:0-202198 GCA_003439945.1 Dermanyssus gallinae
TCTCTGCCGAAGAGTCGCTTTTCGTTTTCGTTGCGCTTTAAAGTTTAAGCCATTCAGGGCAGAGACGGATCTAGCAAAATAATAGTCTAGAACGAGTATTACCTTCCACCTACAATTTAAGTTATTTACATACTAAAGACATTTTTCCTACTGTAACGTGCAGTATTTATTTACGTGCAGAGCAAATATCGTGAACAAAAGTAGCGATGAAAAGCTGCTACTCTTTGGTATCCCGACGGCACAGAGAAGCTGAAGTTAAGCCAATTAGGCCTACTAGACGCTGCGAACCTTTACTCGAAAAGAGTAATTATTTAGGAATTATTTACACCACCAAGTCGTCTTGATATGAATATCCACATCATTTATCATGGCTAATCGTATCAAATGCTAATTTGTGTTTGTTTATGAAAATTGCTTAGCCATTGGCTATCTCTAAGGCATATACGCGCATATGTATATGCGTATGTGTGTATATATATATATATATATATATATATATATATATATATATATATATATATATATATTCATGATTTATTTCTACACCAGATTGCGTAAAATATACAATAGTAGGATCAATATCACTAAAGCCTCGTAATGATATTAATAACTACAAATCGCTCAGTGCCAGCCTTGTTAGCGAGGACACTGCATTGCACTTACTGCCATGATATCTTACACATATACCACAACAATATTTACAAATACATGTGTTACAGAGTTTATGGCAAGCGTCTTTCTGACATAGGAGATGGTGAAAACCGTGCACAGCAAAACGGGCAAAACAAACAGGCACATAATCATGTGCCTGTTTGTCCTAGCCCGTGCCCTTCCATTCTGACCTAACCATTGCATCTGTCATATAAAATCGGGGTTGATCTCTGCCATCTTTTCTACATATTGCCGTATAGGCTCGCTGTCAGGGAGCGCAAACTGTTTTTTGATCTGTTCCACGAAACGTGGAGCATCGCACAGCAAATACGTAAGGCGGTTGTGTGCAGCAAATACGGAAAGGGGTTGTGTGAAAAAAAATAAAATGTGTATATATATATATATATAAATATATATATACAACATCTCTTTCAATTTAGGCGCGTCTGTTACAAGGTTACCACAATACGTAACAACAAGGCACACGTGTCAAAGTCCGATCGACCGCCGTATCAAGCCGATCGATCGAACAAGACGATGCGCGAGCGGACCGTGAATGCTATTGGACTTGCATCGAGCTTGCCACGTTGCGTGCCATAAATCATCAATGTGAGTGCAAAAGCTTACGGCAGAGCAACAATGTGTTAGAGACGTGCATGTACGCCCTGTGCGTCTTTCCTTTAATTCCTCCAGCATTTAACCCCCCCCCCCTGCCCCGCCCCTCCCATACCCCTGCATGTATCCCCTGCCTTCTGTCGCTCTGCCGTTCCGTCGGTTGGACTCTCCGCGACCGGCCTTCTTATTCACGTAAAGTTTCCGTTGTATCGTTTCGTCGTTACGGCATTTCGGCGGCTCAACTCGACTCGGTAAACAGTGGCTGTATGTCGTGCCGACCTCAGCCGATAGCGCTGAGAGGTATCAGACTCTTGCAGCAGCGACACGACGGTGAAGATCCTCAGGCACCGGTCCGTTCTCTTCCCTGGGCGGGCTCTCAGTCAGCGTCATCTTCGTCAACGTGCTTGTCTTAGTTGTCGCTTCCTTTTCCTCCTCCTCCTCCTGTTGTTGTTGTTGCTGTTGTTATTGGTGCTGTTGCTCTTGTTGTTGTTGTTTTCGTTGTTGTTGTATTTGTTGTTGTTTTTGTTGTTTCCGTTGTTGTTGTCGTCGGCTTTGTCTTCTTCTTCTTCTTCATCTTTTTAATCCCCTTGTGCAGGCATCCCCTTGTCGGCGGCCAAGAGCAGGAAGGAAAAAGGTACGTGGTGTTGTAGGAAGTCGCTGAGTCCCACCGTCAGCCCACTCAACGCTACAACAATACTGATCGATCGATTGCCTTTAGCGACGACACCAAGAAGGAAAACGACAAGGCTGTGACGGCGCCGAACAAAACCTAATACCACCACGTGCGACGGGAAAAGGAACGCAGCAATGGCCCGTGGTTATGTTGCCGTTTTGTGTGTTTTTGTTGTTGTTGTTGTTGTTGTTTGTTGTTGTTGTTGTGTTTTTTTTTTTGTTTGTTGTTGTTGTTGTTTTGTTTTGTTGTTGTTGTTGCTGTTGTGCCTGTGTTGCTGTTGTGCTTGTTGGTGTTGTGTTGATGTTGTTGTTGTTGTGTGTCTGTTGTGTTGTTGCTGCTGTTGTGTTGTGCTGTTGTTGTTTGTGTTGCTGCATGTTTTTGTGTTGATATATGTTGCAACCCCCTCGACAACTCCATAAGCACCACCAACCAACCTACTCTTTCTGGGGGCTCCTTCGACGCTCATTATCATGTCACACCACAACCCAGCAAGCAGCGGACTGCAGAATTTCAGCGCTACGTTGCCGTTTCGTCACCAAACGCTGCTGCTACTATGCCGTCGCCGGTAGCAGCGGCTGCCAAAAGCGTGTGGGTGCCAAAAGACGAAGTGCGCGCGCCACCCTTTGAAATATCGGCACGGCACGCAGGACCATCAGTGTCTTCTCAATGCCGGGCGGCTCATTCACTTTGCTGCGCCTACTGGTGCTGTTTTTCGAATTGAATCTATATTGAGACAACCAATTCCACCATCGGAACCACTTTCGTTTCACTTCGCTGAAACTCGAGATTCTTCTCGATGCGCTCTGATTATTGTTGTTGTTGTTGCCTTCTATTGTTGGTTTTCAGCCGCCATTCGCAATCGGCGTGAGTTCGTCCTTCCAGCTCGTTATTTTTTCAAGCCTTTTGTCCTTTTTAGCATGCTCTCCGTCAACCTAGTAGTACCTACTACCTCACCACTTACTTGCTCGTGTTGGGTGCTGGACCTGACTTACTTTTTACTTGTTCTTAAGCCATTGGTCTTGAAACTGCCCTAAAGCGGCATCACCGTACTACTCAAGCAGGTACACGAAAAAAAACACTGCCCTTAAGTTGGAACAGTGCTAATACGGTTAATATCTTTATGATGGACATGCATATTTTAATTGGCATATATATATATATATATATATATATACATATATATATATATACATATATATATATATATATATACATATATATATCCTTTACTCACTGCACCCCTTAGACACCTCCTACTCACCTTTATATTTGGAAGTACAATCTCTTCCTTAACACGATTTTGTGCCGTATTGAGAGGCTCGTATAGCTAATTGACATCCCCATGTCGCTGATTGACGTTTTCTAAAGTGAAGCGGGCCTTCTAATAAGGTGTCTTCATTGTTTTATTAATATCGCAGCGGTGGTGTTTGTTTAACCTGATCAGCCCATTTTTGTTGGCAACTTAAAAGCAGATTTTCAGTTAAAATTTTACTTTAACCGTAAATTGATGCCTAACCCTTCTGTGAAGTCTTTGTGAAAAGGGCTATCCGATTCTGCGAACTCAGCGACTTCCAAAACTTCTTCTGCCCTCCTGTTGATGTCAACAATTCAACACCTTTATACCACTCGTTAGTTTGTCTATATACTCGTATATATAACAGACTACACTTTCTAGTCTGCAAGTTTGTCGTAAAGTCTGCGTTTGTTTACGTCCGTTGGAATTCAAATCCAATATTCGATTTGGCGGCTGAAAGCTTGCCACTGTCGCTGTTCCGCTAAATCGTTTTACTCACAATATACTGCACTTGTTTAGTCGTCGGGTTAAAGGGGGTAGTTGATTTCCCGGAACCTCCTCGCTTGAGCTACTCTGGTTCTGCGCTACTCGGTTTCGAGAGCGCCACGGAGCACAAGTCCTGATGTCACAACCACGACTCCTTGCTGCTACTGCTACCCCCCAGTACTACTACATCATCCAATGCGACTTTTACTATTTCTAGAACAGCTACCCCGCGACGGCGATAACACGTGGTGGCTCGTACATATAATCACGTACATATAGTCACGGGGTGCCAATACTTAACGACATGACCTGGCGGCTGCTGTTTCCTCCCCACCGGGCAGCTGTTGTCCTGCTAGCAGCTTGTTTTGCTTGGCAAGCGGAACTCAGGCTGTCGGCGATCGTCCGACTTCGACCCTGTTCGATTGGGAATAACCATACCGATCGGCGTGGAGCTGTTCGTACTGATGATGGCTTCATCACGTAAATGAATGTTCTCTTCAAAGGCAGTACCGGTGTCGAAGTGGCGAGTGCCAGATCATGGCACAGACCCTAAGTCTGTGATGCGCCGACTAACCCTGTGTAGCTCGAGTGTCCGTCGTCATTCATGATGTTGTTGCTGTTGTTGTTGTTCTTGTTCACGAGACGATCCATTGTCCGCGGCCATCCGCGCTGAAATACGATCGTTCATACATACCTAATGCATTGAGCATTCTAACTGTAATTCCGACACGCTCATCTAGTCGTCGTGCTAGCTTACTTAACTACTCGAATCATTACGAGCACATATTCGCTCTCTGCGTCTCTCATTGGATTGATTTGCGCAACGAAATAAGCTAGGTTATCATTTAATAGCGAGTTGGGCACAAGCACAGCATTCGGGGCTAGCCAAGAGCGTTCCATGGCCCTGGCCGAACAACTTGTTTTGAGCAAGCAAATCTAAACGGGATACTCCATAAATACTTTAAAACCCTATAGTAGCGCATATATCGTAGTAATTCATTCTACAAAGCGCATACCCGAAACGTCGCAGGTTGACGCGGCTGTCCCAATACCAAAAAAAAGTACCTGGCTAGATTTACAGCATAAGCCTAACCTAGGTCTGTCGGCAACAACATTGCTCTGAGAATGTTGACACCTTTTACCCAATGGCACTTTCAAAAGAGAACCTATTGTGGAGCACGATAGTCGGGGAAAACGATATATAATATCCATCTCTCTCCACGATGATATAATAACATTCGTTCTGGATTTGATAGAACAAACAACGCATCACCTGCCACGTGAAACATACTCCTAACACCATTTAAGGTTCTCTGGGATTGTGGCTTCCGCGGCACGGAAAAGCTAGCGCGTATTTCTAATTTTTGTTGGGGTTTAAGCTAAAAGCCTCTGGCGTCTGAATGAAATCTTTAACCCAGCACGAGTTCTCACATATAGAGTCGCGGTCACCACTGAGTCGTTTGACAATTTATCATACATAAAAAACGGACAAAAAAACGCGGACAGCGGTCGAGTAGCGAAGTGCCGTTCGCCAGGTAGCCAGGCAGCAGAAAAGTAGATCGCTCGTAGCCTGGCAAAAAAGTGCCGTTTCAGAACGATCGCGTTGTCGCCAGCCATCAAGCTAATGGGATTGCTCCAGAGAAGCTGACACCTAAGATAACGCAATACCTATCTAACATATGTGAAATATTCTTTTTTGTAGCCATTTACAATAGTTAGTTGACTAGATTGACGAAGTGGGTGCGTGCCCCCCTGTAACAGCCTCTGCAGATGACGTTGACAGCATTTCAAAAATCGAGCTTTACTTTAGTTGTCCGGGGCAAGTACGCCATGAAGTCACTATCATGCATCAGCGCGTTGTTGTCTACAACTTGGCGCCGTGCGCTGGAGCAGGCAGTAAGTCGTACGGATAAGGTCTTCTTTCTGAGCGCAATAAGTTGTGTCCCAAGGGTCACCCGGAAACCCACATAGTTATGTACATAACTGGGAAAGGCAGGTGCGCCTGCAGACATCGTAAAGTTGCTGTGCGCAATCCTCCAAGAAAACCCTATATCAATCGACTACGGAGTAGATGAGCTCGCTTTCTTTTTACTTAGACCGCTGTGATTCAATTCCGAACATTGAAGGGGTGCGGAGGAAGACGGGTTTTAGTCAGGGGGAGGACTTGTTGCAACTAACGACACTCTTCAGCTGTACCCAAGAGACCTCAAATACGTTAGCAGTCTCAAACAAATCCTGGAAACGCACGTTCATTTAACCGCGGCTTATTTACGAAGCTTTTCACCGATAGGGTGAAAAGCGCTCTTGTTGCTCACTCTCTGAAGACGGTACTCGACCCATTTGATCTCAAAATGACACCAATGGCTTCATACAGAATACATGCTATCTGGCTACTGTTCTCACGCAGACAAAGGGAAAAACTTGACAATAAACCGGCCTTTCTCAAACGTGTGCTTGGATTGTACTCATCCTTTTTGTCTACCTGCTACCTTATGCACCGCTCTTCCACGAGGACTTAAGACGGAGGCATAACCTGCTTGGTCAGCAGCTGCACCGACCGTCGAAGGGGCTAATGAACCGGTTACACTTGCGCCCCAAAAAAGCATGCGGCCACTCTCAAAAGGAGTCAACATCAGACCGTCTGGTCTTTTCTCATCATACCTGGACAGACTGGGGGTCGTCCAGTACACAAGGAGAGCTGGCAGACCTCAATGCGTGACTAGAGGTGTCACTTTAAGGCGGAGTGACGTGCTCGTCGGCCTTCACCCGAAGCGCATGACAGGCCATGATGGCCAACGCGTCCACAAGATCACTACAACGACATCGGTGGGGCACAACTAGGTAAACGCCAACTATTGTGCGTTGTCTCGTCCTCAAGATCTAATTTGAGAACAAGGTAGAGCTCTGAGCCTGGCTCTATCGGCAACGGAAGGTGCTCTATTGATCAGGTCTGCTAGACGTTTTTCTTGCAGGGGGGCTGTCCAACTGCCCTGGTTAGCCCTATCATCGGGAGGAGAATCGACGACAATCCGTCGATCAGCCCTTGAAGCTCAACGCTATAAGCGTCTCAGCCATCACTATTTAATAATGGGTTAGCTCTGTCCGCAGGCTGGATCAATGACGACACGATTGTGGGGCCTGCCGTCATGACCGCATTACTGTGATATTACGATAATAGTGTTTAAATAAATAATACATGTAAAATAATTGAAGATATAACTTAGCCAGTGACAGCCATTGCACAATTCGGAGTATATATGCCCTATTGGTCACAGCTACTGCCCGTCCGATCTGGCAGCTAAGTTGGCTGTAATTATGGTTAAAAGTTGGCTCCAGGAAAAACGACACTCTATTAAGGTTCGTTAGAAACCTTTATTTGTCTTGTTATGTTTGGGGTTCTGTTCGTTATTTTTGCATTCGTAGAACTAATGTCGTGAATAGAAAACGCTTTCCCACTTCTTTGTACTATTCATTTTCGACACATATTTTAAAATATCTCCGCCGCAGACCAGACGGTTCTGTGAATAGTGCTTAGCAGCATCTGACGTTCCTAATCGTTTTCTGTATTTGCTCTTGAAGCGGTGTTGTGTGAAGCATGCTGTCCTTCGTCAGGATGACGCTCGAGTGTTTGGCTTCTATATGTCGTTGAAGACCTTGCACGATGAACTACTCCCCCCCTACAAGCGGCCAGGGAACAAATCTTGGCGAGTCGGCCTGAGTCTCAAGAGGGTTGCGGTGTGACCGTGGTCCTCCATCACTGTTGGGAAGGCTGAGCCCAAGTAGCGCCAAGGAAAAAGAAGCACATATGTATCCGTTGGTGCTTTTCCCTGTCACTTTACAGAACGGTTTTTACTCGTAATCAACAAGTTGTCCAGCGTTGTGACTATGCAGTGCTATATCTCTACAGAATTCTCTCCTTAAGAGCTTTCTAATAAAAGTTGGATGATACACGTGTAAACATTTTATAAAAACCGAAGCGCGTTGTAACAAAAAGTAAATCCCTTTGATAGCACTACTAATGTGTATGGGCACACCTGAAGAAAGTATATATGAAAACATCAATGTCGTGATCTGATATAATGTCCCTTATTTCGTATGCATGTGATATGCATGTATGCATATATATTCATATAAATTTATGCTCGAAGTCTCCTTTAACCAGGTATTTTGAAACCATTGTAATCAACGGTCATTCTGTGGGGCATGGGATCGCAGTTTGGCTGTACTGACAGCTGGTTTGATGTATCTGCCGGCACATAGGCAGTGTCAATTAGCGGCGTTAATTAACTGAGCTCCCTTGAGAGGCAGGTGCGCAGGAAATCTTCTATCTCCGTTGAAGCATCCATCACGTTCACCATCTGTCCATAACTGCGCTACGGCGTTAAGAGAAACTAGAAAGCGAATATATAGCTACACGTATGCACATACGAGAAATAATGCTATATATTACGAGTTTATTTTAACTGTAACGGTTGTACAAGGTCTGTGTAGGTCCTGGTCGTAAGTTAGACTGATAAGCTTGTCTCCGTTCATTGATTTTGTTACTATTCTACGTTATAGTGCTATAAAAAGTATGCACGTGACTCATGTTTAAGGGAAATAGATGTTACCACTGTGTACACTGCAGTTCTACCATCAGGGACCACGAACAACCAATCGGTCGACATCACTGTCGCTGTTGATGCAATAAACGTATATGATCATATACGTTTAGTAGTGGTACAAAAATACTCAATTATTGACTGTGTGCGCCTTGCTACGCAATATGTGCGCACGAAGTCTAATACTATTTAGAGCATAATGGAGCCGCTGATTACGTACTCTTGACTTGCAATATAATGGATGGTAGACAGGGAAGGTGTGTTTGACCGAGTACTAATGCATCATTGCAGCCTTTCGCATTTCGTACTCTTACTTATTGTTGCAAACAATGATTTAGAGTTGAACAGGTGGCAGTCGCCGTGTACCCTTTTTTCTTAACTTTTCTAAAACTAGTACAGTTGCTTCGTCGTGTCGCGAGACGGCCAAGACCGTCAAGACTCCTCAGGGATGCGGCTTAATAAGTTCTGTTAAAGCAATAAAAGAACCATCATATTTGTGGGTGTACTTTCCTTAACGTTTAACGCCGTCAAGCAACGAACGGCAGCATATTGAAGTGTTGCAAAAAGAATACAATAAAACGACTTTAAAACTAAATCAACGACGGCGTTTAGAGGGCTTACACGTAAGACAGGGGTCTGGAGCTCATTATATTCTGCGACATGTTTCAAAGAAAAATAGCCATCATTTCTTCAAAGTCCTGGGTGTATTTAGGGTCAGCAAGCACAACTTCTCTTTTTTACAGGGTATGTGACATCAAAATCTATAAATCTGAACGCAGGTTGTGGTAGCGCTTACTTGCGATATCGATAAAAAGTGGTTTGTTAGTGCCAATACGGCGTACCGCCTGAAGCGGGAATGTTTGCGGAACAACAAAAACATCTCCTTCCTTACTCATCTAAGTCCCGGTCACGTCTGACTTTATAACGCTGATCAATAACTGAACGTACGAACATAAACCAAGTGTACATTTCTGAGCACAAGACTTTGTGCGAAAGTTTAACAAGGGTCCGAAGGTGTTCGTGTTGTCACATTACCTTTGTAAAAATTCAACAGCATGCTAAACTGTTATGCTCAGGTTGTTACACTTCTTTTCAAAGAAAGGAGATGCTAACCAGAAACACGAATACTTTAACGTGCGCAGTATAAGGTATATATATATATATATATATATATATATATATATATATATATATATATATATATATATATATATTGTATATATATATATATATATATAGTCACATTTGATGGCAAAAACATACCTCAAATTAGTTGTGCATCGTCAACACTACGCTGATCATGTTCAAATTCAACTCGTACATTAATGCATGCTTCGACCTTGCGCTGTCTTCTGTCCACAGTCATGCCTATTCCAGCTTCGTAAACGGCGTAACAAAGCCACTGCAAACTTGTAGAAGAGGTGTGATGAAAATTTCCAAACCTTATAGTATTCTACCATACTGCACTAGACTATTATCACGGGCGAAAGCAATTTTGGTCGAGGGTGTCGTTCTGGCCTTGTGTACAAACAAGCGCGTCCTCTGTCGTGTTTTCTGGCTGCCGTTGTGTGCCGATGCGCAGGTACGGAAGACGCTGCTTATCTTATGAGAGCATCAGTGTCCTTATGTGCTTTCGACAACTACATGTGTATGTATACACCTAATGCTGCGCGGCTGCTATTCAAGCCGTACATTGGCTGGCAAACTCAACACTCTGTGGATTAGTTTTGTCTATGCCTGCACCACGGCGTGGCTGCAGTTGTCAACGCCAACAGCAAAAGCTATAGGCCTACGTTTTTACGGATAACGAACGCGCTTGATGGTGCGTTGGGGATATGCAGCTCACTACAAGTCCGCTGCAAGGTCCGTACGGCGCACGGAGAATTTAGTCTAAAATTAAAAACAACCTCCTTAAAAAATGTTTTCACTTCTAGTAGAAACCAGTGCGCATGGTTTCAAATAATGGCCTAGCACAAGGACACAGTAAGTAGCACACCACAAGCTGATATATATATATATATATATATATATATATATATATATTATATATATATATATATATATATATATATATATATATATATATATATATATATATTTGTATATATATATATATATATATTTATATATATATATTCATATATATATATATATATATATATATTTTTTTTTTTTTTTATATATAGCACGTGTTCATAGCGCAATAGCAAAAGAAGACTGCACGCCGCGTCGAGCAGGACAACCTTAGAATTTCTGGTTAGTTGGCTTCCTCATACGTAGCGCCGACTTGTTATGGGATTATGCGGATTAATTGTAGCGAGCCGATTTTTTTCTATCATATGTGAGCGCCCGTAGAGCCCTCATTCTTGTACCCGCGTTCTGCCTGCGCATTGTGCGAATAGTAACAACGGCAAGAGATGTCAAATAACGTGGGTGCTTCTAGAGCGGCCGAGTCTGTCTGAGCGAGACGTTGGCGTCGGCATAGAGCCTTCTCTGCCCTAACATACACAGACATCTACAGACAAGGCAATTTGCATATTCCTAACAGGGAAAAATGACACAAGGAGGGAGCTTAGCGACACGATCCCGTGGAGAGTCGTTTGTGACCGTGTGTGCATTTAAGATGTTTTCCGCTGGTACGACAATTGGAGATAGTCGCCGAAGGAGCACGGCAGCGAATCCTCCCGATTACCACCATAGTCACCCTCTCCAGGATAAATTCTTTCCGTGCTTCTTGTAGACACTCTTCTTACTTCTTAGGCTAAAAAAAGGTAGAAGAGCCTGAGAAAGATGATGGCATATAGTAGTCTCCCACTACTAGAGCTTACGCTAAAAACAAGCGGGTTCGATTGAGCCTAGACCAACGCTAGAAACAAGTGGGCTCGGTTATGCCTGCCGAGGTTGTGATATTATTATTATTATTATTATTATTATTATTATTATTATTATTATTATTATTATTATTATTATTATTACCGTGTATTTATCTATGTGTTGGTAGACTACGACCATCATTACATTCCGCGCACTATAAAAGATAAATATATTCACCATATATGCCACTTATTTTTTATTTTATTTGTATTATTGTTAAATTTTCATTAAGTTTATTTTACTCGAATTACTCGAACACGCATTGATACGCCCTCTTCTTCTAGTGAACAGCAAGTCTTGCCAATTTGGGCGTCGAGTTTTTCCCTGTCCAGCACGCTTACCATATTTGCTTACCTGGAGGCAGGCTAACGGAGTCTTTGGAGGCCGTGAGAGTGAGACAGATGTATCTGTGATAACGCATGGTCTCCTCCACACCCGACACCCGCCACTCCGCTACCAGAAAGAGAGTCGCTTCGTCAACCATACTAAGGTCAATAAAAGCCGTTTGGTTTCTCCGGCGGAAGGTGGGTACCCTTTCATCACTTAGAACCGTCAAGTTATGTGCGGCCATACACTTCTGCAGCGTCCCTCTTCCCCTTGTCGGCACCTGTGCTATGGGCAAGCTTTTTAAAGAAGTTCTCAAACACCTGCCACTCACTACCGGGACACCTTTTCCGTCGTTGGCGGCGACAATTAGGCACTTCGTCTGTTTTTTCCTATTCCCTTTTCTTTGTTCCGGTTTTCATGCCCTCAGTTTGGTGGTCTTCTATACTGGTTTGGTGTACACGCATAAGGCATTAAAACGTATGTAATAGTAATTGCGCCGCGGTGTGTCAGGTGGATAAATCGATGGCAAAACAAGAATAATTGTAAAGCGTATTCAGTACGTAAGGTAGTAACACCAACATTGCTTTGTAGAACACGAAAATACCGTCAACAAGAGTACGAACCTCTTTTGCTTCCCGTAACTAGGTTACAATCGGTCTTGTATTAGGGCTACAAAAAAGTCTTTTCGGTTTTAACGCTATAAAGAAAACACATATAAAGGAGACACGGGAGGTCTTATTTATTGAAATATATATTCTCCGCCGGAAGATACAACCTCTGCCTAACGATTTACAAGGTTTTCGATTCCTTTTCTCTAAAAGTCTGGGTTTTTAGTGGCAACATATTATTCCAATCCAGAACGCACGTGCTCGATAGAAGTAATTTTTTTACCACTTGAAAAAATTTGTATCGATCTGAATAGGTGGTAATCATATGGTGCTAAGTCGGGGGAATACGGTGGATGTTCCAATAGTTCCCATTTTAGCTGGGAAATGTTCGAAAGGGATTCCCTACTCACATGGGGCCTTGCGTTGTCTTGGTGAAACAGGACAGCCTTCCTTTAAATTAGTGCAGGGTACGACTGCTTTAATTTTTCGTGAACTTTTCGAGTTGTTGACAGTACACGGCCGTATTTATCGTCTAGCTACGCGGTAAAAGTTCATAGTGCACTATTCCGCCCACATTCCACCAAATACACAATAAAACCTTGTTTGCGTGTATGTCTTTTTTGGGCTGGGTGACGGAGGTGCCAGGTTCACTTGACCAGAACCTTTTCCGGACAGGAGAGTCGTAGAAGACCCATTTTTCATCGCAGGTCACGAAACGATCAAAAAAGGCAAACTTTGATGCCTGCTGAGCAAAGAAGTGCAGACGCGCATGCGCGTCATCTTGTTGAAGTCGCTGAGCTCGTGAGGTACCCATTTGCACAGCCTGACAGTTATTCCGAGGCGTTTTAAATCTGTGCTAATAGCTTGTTGTGTAATATGAAGCTCCTCGGCAAGTTCCACGGTAGTTATAGTGGGATTTTCCTGGATTTTCATTCGAAAAACCTTCTTACTGACAAAACTTGGCCTTCCTGATCTAGGCTTATCTTCGAGGTTAAAATTTCCCTTTCGGGACTTCTCAAACCACTATTGGCACATTCTGTCTGTACAACAGGCATCTCCAAACGATTTTAACAACTTTTTGTGAGCTTGCGTTGCACTCAGCCCATTTGTAAACTCATGGAGTAGAATCGCCCGAATTTGGCATTTTTCTACCTCAATTTTGCAGCACTTTTACGAACAAACGGCTAAACAGATTTCAAAATAGTTGAGACCAGCAGATTCCCCGCTCTTTTTCACATGAAAAAAACAAAGAGTGAGCCAATGATTTATGCCTAGGCGCCGGGGCAGGCGCTGTGAAGGCCGCGCAAGCGCCAATCCAAGAAGACTTTTTTGTAGACCCAATAATTTCGGCGCAGCCAGCTAACCAAGGTGAGCCACGCTATTGCAGATGCCATTGCCACAGAAGATTAGCAATGACACACATTTGCCCTTAATAGCAACATATTTAGAGAGAAGCACCACCACTTCCACAGAGCTACGCTGGTCGGGTTACGTATAACTGGCATCTAGTGTGGTTGAAATAGCAATCGAATGGCTACCGGCCGGCAGTGGCTGTATGCCGGGGTGGGTATAGACTGTCAATTTCTCTGTGTTCTCAGTGTTGAAAGATGAGGTGACCACTCAAAACAAGACGCGCTCTTAGGACCGGTTTCGTCTACGAAACGCTAATGATGAAGATATTGACAGCAGCCGTTAGGAATGTGTAACGCGCCGCCCTCCGTTGAGCCGGCAACCCCTACTACGCAGGTGGACGGACGGACGAACGAGGATAATTATCGAATTCGCTACCGCAAACCAGTTCAAGTTCGGCGTCTTGGCGTTCCGACGGATGGAATGCTCATGTGAATGGACTGCGCGAGATCGAATGCGCACCCACGCCAAGCCATGAGCTCTTCTCCGGGCTCACAAAATTCCTCGACGGTACGTAGATTTAACCAGACGTCGCTGTGGTATAGACACATCTGGCACACTAACTCTAAGTGGTGTACCACTATCCAGCGTTTACGGAAAACACCAATGCTTTCTCGCAACTTTCGCATGCAACCTCGCGTGTGTTCAACGTCTGCGCTCCGGGTCTTGTCATGCTGTTGCGTTCACTTTGACCTGCGCGTTTGTATCTATCGTATGTATTCATTTCTCTGCTAGATTATTCAGTGGGTCTATTTTTGTGTCGTTTCATGTTGAGACCTTTATTTATACTGTAGGTTTCTAAAACCCTTTTCCAACCGCGGTCTACTCTTTGAGTTAACTTTATGGGTGAGCGTGTGGCGTTACCAAGTATATCGCACATGCACTCATGCGTATGTCTATTTTGCATTGGTAGATGCATCAAAATATAGTGCAGGACTTGAACTATTCAATAATATGTTTGCCTAGAATCGTTCACCGGAGAATCGCACAACAAGGCGGCTGCTTTGCGGGCTTCACTGCTTTCCAGCGTCCTTCCGCCATTTAGTCGGTAAATAAAAACGTCTTTTATTCTACTCGAAAAATAAAATAGTCAACTGCCGACATTTCTGAGTGCTGTATTTCGGTGTATTTATATCGTTCTCATCGACTCAAAAAAAGATCTGGAATAAAATGATTCGAAAAAAGAAAGTTGTTAGGTAAATATCCCAACGACGCGTTTCTTTAAAACAGAAACCTGATTGTTCTTAGGAAGAACCATTATTCTGATGCAGCATACACATAGCCACGTCTTTCGACATAACGAAACGTTTTGTAAAGTCACGGACCTTGACATTTTTCGCTCTGTACGTAGGCGACCGGTTTGAGTCTACCAATATTTAAAGTTCTGCCGGCAAAGTGGCGAATTTCGCAAACAATCTGCATAAGTTGCAAAACTTTCTAAGTAAGCCCAGTTTGCTTGGTTGTCGTTTACGCCAGAAATGATATCGACTGTTTCCATAATGTTGGTGCGGCTAATATAGCCCGCCTTCACGTGACCATGCACGACAAGATCGTGCAAAGCTGCTAGAGAAATGCTTAGCGGTTATTTCCGGAGTATTTCCGTTTAAACTATCTTGTAACACCATATTGAACTTGAATGGCTCTAAGTAATGGATTTTTTCAAACATCATTTGCCGGAAGCGTTCGTTGCATGCGAACCAGTCAAAGGACAAGAGACAACAACCAATTTAATTATGAATGATTTTATTTTAACTCCTAATGCTTTATGAATGAACGGGCTTCTAATTAGATCCCATAGCAAGACACCCCACTTTAAAATTGAAGAGAAACAGCACTAAAGTACTACTATGCAAATGCATAAATATCTGCGCATCATCGTAGTTGCTGGAAACAAAAATTTAGAGAATTTACAACTAGTTCGAAAAACCTTTCTCTAAGTTTGCAGTTATAACGGCCACTTACGATAAACGACAAACTCTGATGTCGAGCCAGTTCAAAAATAAGATTAATTGCAAGATAAGAGCGAATTTGTCATGTAGCTGAGGATACAATGTGAGAGGGCTCTACTTACCGCTCTCACCGCTAGCAATGAGGAACCATTGGGACCAAGAGTACTCCAAACAACCTGTTAAAATCATCGTCCTCAGTTCATGCCCGCTCGGGCATAATAAGGAAACTTGTCGTTAGAGAGCGAATTTCTAAAAGCAAATTATAATTAAAGAAAGAGCAGGATTGTTCCAATACCGAAGAAGACGAAGAAGAAGAAT
The DNA here is from genome assembly GCA_003439945.1 of Dermanyssus gallinae. Classification (NCBI taxonomy): domain Eukaryota; kingdom Metazoa; phylum Arthropoda; class Arachnida; order Mesostigmata; family Dermanyssidae; genus Dermanyssus; species Dermanyssus gallinae. The sequence continues at coordinate 15,807 of QVRM01006639.1, forward strand.
GGTGCCCGGGGGCGTTTGTATAACTATCGAATAATTTCCTTAGTAATCTGTACTCCGTATGCATATACGACAAGGGCAATATACTGGTTATGACCAGTCGGTCTGTCAGTCAGTCTGGAGCGGCCGGTAGACAATAGCGAGATACAAGAAGTGATCCGTGGGTAACCATAGGTAACTAACTGACTATACATGTACCTGTAGGTAGGCAGATAGACAGGGAGATCAAGCTGCGTAGCTTTGACACTGTAAAATGCGACTATAATGAGACTTTTTTGGATTTCTTTTTTTTTATCTCAATCTCTATTACCACTGCGCTAACTAGTATTACTGCTATGACTTACAAGTACCGTTCCCAGAAATAAAAACAGTTTTATAAAAAGCACCTGTTTTTAATTCCGAACTAACGAGATATCTGGCGTGTCCCGAACTTTCGTTGTAGCAGCACCGCTGCGACTCGCGACAACTACTACTATATGACAGGCGACGACTACAATATATAAAGCTGCCGACATTCGCTCTCACACTTATTCGGCTGCTTATAAGGCTCTAACCACGGGTTTTCCGTTTCGGCTTCTTTTCTCACTGGAGATGCAAGGTTTTTGCCCGGCGTACCGATGAAGCTACCTATAACTGGCCTATAACTCAGGCGGCCATCATATCACACTTGTGGCATTACCTTACATTTTGTACTCTAGCTACAATCATGAATACTACACTACGACTACCGATTTTGTATTTGGAGGAGAACAAATGATTATAGTTTATTCTTGTTCGAGCAGGAATCGCCTGGATAGTTTGGAACTCGGCACCGGTGCTGCCAAGTATCCCCGCTATTCGATTTCTCCCTCTGTTTGCCATCTTGTCCGCAGTCATCTGGCGAATTCTCGATTACCTGGCCACTCATGAGCATCAGGCGACAGTACACTGACCGTCTCGCAGGCCTGTGTCGCCCGTTAAGGCCTGCTCAAAACTGTTGGTTACTTTTCGTTGCTCCGTCTAGCTCAGAGGTTCTCCTGGCCAGTCTTATGGCGTTCCTTTCTACAAATTGTTTCATTTCTGATACCAGTATGGCAGTGGCTTCGGTCTTTGTCGTTACTACGCTATCCTTGGCTCTCACACGTTGTCTTCCCTGTCAGTTCAAATCTGACTGAGCGGAGCGGCAGTGCACTTACACAAAGAAAAACAGGACAATGTAGGACTCTCGAAGACCCGGTTGCCCCTCTGAGCGGTTGCACCCGTTATTCACCTGAATTCCTAGGATCATCCGTGGACATCACATAGGTAAACGCGTTTCGTTTACTAGGCAAACTATTCCTGACTGATGCCCTGCTATATTTTTCGAGTCTAGTCGCGTGCTAGTCCTTAATAGATTCTATCAATTAACAATGTTTTAACAAGATTACACAAATCAGCTAAATCTGTAGACGCAAAACCTTAGTTAAGCGCCGGCGAGAAATAGAGGCTTTGTCAGGAAACTATAACGCCACACGTACAAAACTCTGAGCTTAGGGATTATACTTTTTGCCCTGTTTCCCAATTAGCTGGCTCGTTTTCTGAACCAAAGCTTGTTCCATCGTTCAAGCGAGTTAGCCTAGGTTATTTAGGGGGTTTCTTCGCAAGAGCTTTCCCTTTGATTTGCGAGACTAATTTGGCAGCGCGTAAAGCCTTGATGCTTCTGGCGTACCTGCATGGCTGCCGTTGCAGCGGTTGGGTTTGTGAGCACAACATTTAGTGCGATGGGCCCCTCAACCTCAGTCAAGGGGGTTGTCAAGTTTTAACTCTCACCGCTGTATGCTCCCGGGTTGTGTAGTTTTACAATGCTGGAAAGAAGTTAGCATAAACGGAAGCATGCGTTAACCCTGCAAATGCTAATTTTAAACATGAATTGCCTGTCAGACTATCATGAGCAACGTCTATGTATTACAAAGTAAGCGATTATGTGAATTTTATCGCTTATGTCGTTTTCGTGGGCGTGTTGTCACATACACGTCACTTGTAGTTAATTGGAGTCCTGGCCAGTTATCATTTATTTTTTAAGCAGCAGCATATGCTATGGGGTCGACAGACTTTGCTGTCGTATCATTAGCATCTCATCTAGACAACGCCTTGTGTAAGTCCTGGAAATAATCCATTCCTCTGAATCGCAGACTATTATTGGTTGTGTGCACGGTTCATATAGTGTTTTGCTGGCAGTGTAGCCAACATCTGCCGATTTGTTAATTGCGAGTCAACATTTTTTTTTAAGTACGTCCGGTACTTTCAGGTTTGCATTTTTAAACCAGTTTTATTTTAGACGCGGTCGTGCCTGTTTCTGTGCTTTGGAAGATGATTCTTGACTCCACCAGTATTCATAATTGAAGGACTCGCTGCCTCTCCGACCCTTCGTTTATGCAGAGTATCTGCTCGCGATTGCGTTTTTCTGGGAAATAAGACCAACAGTAATTATTTTTCGGCTAGGATGCTTTCCTGATGTTCGCTTGCTTGTTGTTGAAATTCTTTAAGTGGGTAACATGCTCGTACTTTCCATGTTTGATAAAGCTAGAACTTTTTAGCTGCGTTTCACATATATATATATATATATATATATATATATATATATATATATATATATATACATATAGATATATATACATATATATATATATATATATATATATATATATATATATATATATATATATATATATATATATATATATATATATATATATATATATATCTCTTTTCTTATGTAGAATACATGAGCTGATTTTTGTTAGGTTTTGGGTGAGATTCGGGTAAGTGGCCTAAGTGTCAGGAGAGCTTAGTAGCATACAATCACTTGCTGACAGCACTGGCGAGAGCCATGCGCCAGAAACATCTCATGTCGTCTGAATCCTGGTGCCCCGGCAGAGCTAGAATCCTTTCCTGACAGGCCACTCTTTTTACTTGTGGTTAGCTTGACAGATGCGCGAGAGAGTAGTACGAGCGTAATAGGTTTGACTCACAGAGCGCGGTGCTCATTTGCTTAGACAGATTACAAATATTTGATTTAATCTAATATGCGTTCGATTCGGGACGCTTCGTGTGTTGACGTAGACATATTGACAATTTGGCCATTTGAAATCAATTTGGACACCCAATAAGTTTTTTTTTTCGTTTAGGTGTATAAAAAGGCAATAGTTTAGCAGAGTTTGAGATTCTTTTTTTGCGCTGATGAGGAATGTGACTTATAACAAGCAGCGGCGTACACGTTTGAACAGCAAGCTGTTAAAGGAACTTTATTGGTGTCTACTTTGTACTGGAGGGTCCTGGCGAGTTCGAGATGCAGCTGTTTTTTTTTATATCACATTATAACAGATGCGGGATGGTCAGTTGTGATTTGGTTCGGACTGTGCGCGATTCTCTGGCCGATTTTTGCTTCTGCAGGAGTGTTCCAACTGGTTCGGCCTCAGTCGACATGGCCTGAATCTGGCGTGTTTCTGATCATGGCTGTGCAGAAACGCTTTTTGTCTGAGTCAGTTCTGAAAATCCGGAAACGTGTCTGTAGTGCTTGGCACTTGTACGACTGCGGGTGTGAGACACGTTTTTGGCTGTTTGCCACGACGTTCCGCTTGCACCAGAAAATGATTGGAAAAAAGCAGGGTAAAAACAGCCGCGCTTCGTAGTTTTTTTAACTCAATTTTATGAGACTATGAAATTCACGTCTATCTCTTTTAATACTTAGTCAATCCGCTTTAGGTGTTGACCGTAGATAGTCCTATCAGCTGTAACAGCGGCAGTGACATTGTCTAACGAGCTACCAACAACAGCGGGTATGGCCCATAGTACCGTTCTATGGAGATCTGGGCCATCAGAGAGTGAAGCTTAAGGGGGAGGTGCGTTTAGTGGGTAGAGGTCTCAGCGGGCTAACACCCATCCGCTGGGGTCGAGTCCCACACTGCTCGAATTGGAAGTAGGACCTCCTCATTTTCTACTCGTAGCAATAGCACGTAAAATTATTTAACCCTCCTCCATAAAAAAAACAACAGCGAGCAATGTAAAAATGTAAGTACGGGTGGACTCAGGTGTTAAATAAAAATAGCACCAAAATGCTTGAGAGACTCAGTGTATGTATATATTGGTGTCATACGCGTCAAATCATCAAGCATTGTAAAATGCTCCCGATATATATATATATATATATTATGCTATGTACTAATTTAGAGCTTTGGTAAAACTCGAAAAGAACATTTTTTTCTATAGAAGAAGATATTTTTTTTCTATTTAACATCGTCGTCTGCTCCCGCTTCGGCGGTTTGGTTTATACCGCCTTGGCGCCTCGAATGGCGCAAACTTCGAATTAAAGCTAGCAAAATACGTGCATAACGTTTCCATAGACCCTGTATAGGGTAACCGGAAAAGATTTCGAGGGCGATAAAAGAAATTGTAGAGCTCGTTGAAGCAAATATTTTTTCAATGGGGCACTCTCTCGGTCTGGTTTATGCCGCTTTGGCGCCTCGAATAGTGCGAGCCTCGAATTAAAGCTAGCAAAATACGTACATAACATTTCCATAGACCCTGTATAGACTGACCGGAAAAGACTTTAAGGCCAATAAAAGAAATTGTAATGCTTGTTAAAGCAAATATTTTTTTCCAGTAGTACACTCTCTCGGAGAAGTCTTGTTTCGGAGTGAGAGAGAAATTACTAAAGTTTACACACTGGTGTTGTTGTCCGACATAGGCGCACAAAATGTGGGTTTGCAAGCCAATTTCTCTCGTATTAACGACATTTGCATGTTTGCAAGAAAATTCTAAATGACAAAAAGATGTTTTTTGACCAGAAATATAGACAGGATAAGCTATAATTACAGCATCGACGTTCGCCGGGTAGATAGAGAAAGAGTGTGTCAAACGTTCCGTTCTCATCTTTGGTCAAGGGCAAATATGCTTGTGAACACACAGCAGCTAATATTCAGGAGCTAGCACGGGGCCGTTTTATTGCGGAGATTGTGAAGATGTATAAACGTAACCGGAGCGATGTCAAACGAACTGTTAACGGATTTCATGAGTTGAAAGTAAGTATAAATAAACTTTAGAAGTGACCATCGAACCGTAGACCGCGACTTGTAGGAACCTGTTGAAAATTATTGAACAATTGTGTTCACGTGTCAGAAAAACGTTCACGACAGATGATTCTACAAATCCTTGTACTCCCCTTTGCGCAAAATTATATCTCGTGTTCCAAAAGGCCAGGGCGCCCGTCCACGCGAGCAGGAATAGTGCAAGAAGGGCCTTCCTGATGTTTTAAGACAAGTCGGAGTAGCCGCAGCGAAACCTGGATGTCAATCCTCCGGATTTCTCTGCACGGAAGCTTTGAACGCCGGTCTTACGACCACTTGATTCCAAAATGTGGACAAGCTCAAGCAAGTCCTTCGCGAGAATTGGGGCAAATTTGACGTTTCCTGTCCATGACCGGGCCTGTCGATAGCGTATTAAGGAGACAAGTGTGCGGGCGTGTGTGGAAAACAGGGGTGGATGATTTGAGTGATATTTATAGTTTTAATAACCAACTTGTACCTACAAAAAAAAACGTTTGCTATGCCAGTGTCTACTGTCTTTTAGCAGTGCACTATACTGTACCTGTATAGTGAGCTCTCTCAATAAGTTGACGTAATTCAGGCTCACTCTGTATATATATATATATATATATATATGTGTAAACTTACTTCCTAACTCGCGCTGCCTTGTCGCGCTGTCCGTTTGAGCCGCGGCGTGCGGTTTCTCGCTGCATCTTCACAAAGTTCCAGCGGACAGCGAATTCGACCCGAAGCCCGTTACATCTGAGGACGTCGATCATCAGATAGGGTCGGGTCGGATCATTGTGTCGACCTGCGCCGCTTCCCAGTCACGCGCTTCTGGTATTAGCACGGCGATGATGCTGCCGATAAGCAGTGCCAGTATCGCTAGTCGTTGTAGCAGGTAACAACACTAACAGCAGCAGATTTGGTGAGAGATCAAACGCCGAATCAGAGGCGGATGTCATTTGTTCGGGACTTCGACCTCAACCCCCCCCCAATACCGTAGTCAACGGATGGATTTAACGTATGGCGGGCAGACAACCGTCGGCTTCCCTCATCTCTGAAGTCGGCCGGTGGTCGCTGGTGAGGCCCTGTGCGAGTCGAAGCGTTGCCGAGGATGGGGTAGCTAGCTCGCTATGTAGGTGGCTGACTTCATGATGATGATGACAGGAACCACGACGATAAGAAGAAAAAGAGAGAAGAAGAAGAAGAAGAGGACCTCGATTGGGATTGCAAATTGAAGGGGAGATTCATTTTGTGTTCCACCCCATTGGAGATAGCTGAGCCGCATCACCGTACTTACCCGCTGTTGAAGCAACTTCTTTGTAGAGAACATAGCCATCCTCAGGGGCTCGTTTCCTGTTTTCTTTGTCACGGAAACCACCTTCTCTTTCCCCCTCTTCTCGTTCTCGGTATCTCTCTCTCTCTCTGTATGATCTTTACACGTGCGTGCACACAGAAACATACAAACGTGCTCTATACATGCGGTCACCCTTGCATATACGCACACGGCCGCATACATATTCGTCTGACAACCGCCGACTCAAAGGATCATATCATATCACCTTTATTGAAAAAGAGGTATTACAGTAGAAGAAGCAAAGTCGTTTCGAATCTGTAAACGACGTGCAATCCTCCAGGCAAATGAGTTGTTCACAGCGTCCATACGAGCAACCTCGTGAGGGTGGATGGAGACGCCGCTTCGGAGAATATTTGGTCTTAGAACAAAATACCTAGTAATAAGATTCTGACGCGTCAGCTGTTTAAACATGCGGTAATCGGCGTAGGATTGGTATTCGCCAATACTAGCCAATGTAATACGCTTGCGTGGTAGGTACCACCGACGAGCAACTCGTTTCACAAATTTCTCCTGCACGCTCTGCAAAAAGTCAACATCTTGTTTTCTAGAACGCCATCCATACGTGAGAGCAATAGGTCCACTTTGGTATCATTAGCGTTTGATACAGCTTTAAGGACACATCATGATCCTGTATAATGAAGGACCGCATTATGAGATTACACATTCGAGGCGCAGCTTTGACAACTTCGGCCATGTGAGATCTAAACTTCCTTTGGCTGTCGAAAATTATCCCAAGGCTTTTGTAGAATGAGACTTCCGGAATGGGTTGGTCATTTAGCACATACTGAATAGTATCTGGCATTGTTTTGAAAACGGCAGACTTGGAAGTAGATATTTGCATGCCGTTTTCCCACTGCGCATAAGGAGACAGAATCAATCGATTTCTGTAGAATACGAGGTGTGTTCAAAAAGTATCGCGACGTTTGAATTTTCGCGGGTTACGTATATTCGAATTTCGATTTTTTGTGGCGTTATGTTGGTACTCATGTCTCTCACTTATGCCGACAAGCTCGGCCATTTTGAATGTTCACTTAATTGTTGACAGCTGCTTTGCTTGCACGTGTTTTGGATCGTCTTCGATTTTTACCTATTCAAAAAATGGATCAAATAACCTGTATCAAATTTTGTGTGAAAAACGAAATTAAGTGCGCGGATGCATTCCGAATGTTGACTGTGGCATACGGAGAAGCTACCTTGGACCGAAGCAACGTTTATCGGTGGTACAAAATGTTCTCAGAAGGCCGAGAAGATGTGAACGACGAAGAGCGTGCCGGACGCCCGAGCACTTCAACAACAGACGAAAAAATTAACGAAGTGGAGAAAATGGTATTGGCCAATCGTCGAATCACCGTTAGAGAAGTTGCTGAGGACCCAAACATATCGATTGGCTCGTGCCATTCGATTTTTATCAATGATTTGGGCATGAGACGGGTCGCCGGTAAATTCGTACCAAAATTGCTCAATTGCGACCAAAAACAGCATCGCATGAACATTGCTAATGAGATGTTGGACTCTGTCCGCGACGACCCAAATTTGCTCCAGAGGGTCATAACTGGTGACGAATCGTGGGTTTATGGTTATGACGTGGAAACCAAAGCTCAATCATCTCAATGGAAGCTGCCGCACGAACCAAGACCGAAAAAAGCGCGCTAAGTTCGGTCGAATGTGAAAGTTTTGCTGACAGTTTTCTTCGATTGCAGGGGCGTGGTACATCATGAGTTCTTGCCACAGGGTAGAACGGTCAATAAGGAATATTACCTGCAAGTTATGCGCAATTTGCGCGAAGCAATCCGCCAGAAACGCCCGGATTTGTGGAAGAACAAAAATTGGCTTTTGTACCACGATAACGCCCCTGCTCACACATCGTTGCTTGTGCGCGAGTTTTTGGCCAAAAACAACACACTAATGATGCCGCGGCCACCGTATTCCCCAGATCTGGCCCCCTGTGACTTTTTCTTGTTCCCTAAACTGAAGAGGCCCATGAAAGGACGACGTTACGCTACGCTTGACGAGACAAAGACGGCATCGAAGGAGGAGCTGAACAAGATTTAAAAAAAAATGGTTTTTTGAAGTGCTTCGAAGATTGGAAAAACCGTTGGCACAAGTGTATAATATCTCATGGGGATTACTTTGAAGGGGACAAAATAGATATTCATGAATAAATAAATAATTTTTGAAAAAACACAAAAGTACGCGATACTTTTTGAACACACCTCGTAGCTAAGCTATTGTCATTTTTTGCCTCTACATAGATTTTAAGATCGTCTGCATATACCTTATATGTAACACCAATATATCGAAGCATTGCCTCGAGATCCTGCACAGATATTGTGTGCCTTAGGCCTAGACATGAGCCCTGCGGATCGCCGGATACACGCCTGCCAACGGCGGAATAGCTATCCTCAACTTTGCATGCTCTACGCCACTTTATGATTCTGGGGACGATACCTAACATTTTTGTCAAAGCCGATGATGGTCAATGCGATCGTGTGCACGTGAAAAATCAACGTGAACAGCATGTAGAGGAATGTTGCGATCTCAGGCCGGCGCTCAATCGTGACCTACTTCCAGTAACTGGGTACCCGTTGATCAACCTTTTGTGAAACCGTGTGTTGAGGAGTTCAACGGGTATTTCGAATCAAGAGATCGACGGCGACACAATTGCAGACCTATCAGGCTAGTCAGGAAGTCGCACACAACCAGGCGAAGTATATCTAACCTTGAAAAATACCGCAAAACATGGTCCAATAGATTAAGTGTGGAACATATGGAACAAGTGCAGCAATATATATATATATATATATATATAAGGAGAGAGAGATAGCAAACATCGCAACAAAAATGAGATTGACGCAGGGACCGTCTTCGTTGCCTGGCTTTTTCGCGGGGCCGCGGCAACTTGTGTGTGTATGGAGGTAGAGCAGGAGAGACGCTGCTAAACAGAGAACGAGTCCAGTCGCGCCGACATTAACCAAACTGTGATTTATGACTCGCCGAGCTGCCGCCGCCGCTGCTTCTGCTAGCAGCGCAATCGCGGCTGTTTCTGGCGTTGATGCTGCTGTTTCTGCCTTTGCTGCTCCTAATTCAAGACTGCTACAGCCACTATTGGTATGGAGATGCACAGGTGTGCACGCGAGGCAACAATAACAACAGCGACAATAACAACAATGACAATACTAAGAGCAACAGCAACAACAACAACAACAACAACAACAACAACAACAGCAACAACAACAACAATGAGAGCAGTGCAACAATAACAGCGACAGCGACGCGACGACAAGCTTAACTTCTTTTCAGGCTGACCTTCAGCCAACATTTAGCCCAGTGTACGGGGCTGCTGCTTTCGCATTGCTTCGCAAGACGGACTCCATAAATACAACATGGCGCAACGGTGGGGCTCGAACCCGTGCTGCACTTTGATGTGCGGTCGCCTCCTGTCGCAAGGCGCACCCGAACGCACCTATATTTTTTTCTAAGGAGGTGATTATCCTCCGTTCCTTACGGGCTTGAAACCGCCGCGAGGCATAACGTCAATGCACCGAGGACCGGACATGTTGACATATCTAGGGTTTCCCAAACAGTCCTTGTGGCAGCATGGAGCGCTGACTCTCAGCGGTATATGGTTTATCATCTCTTCTCATTCAGCATTGCCCAAAGAAAACTCGACCATCGTCAGGGGGTCGAACCGGCGATAACCCGGTAGATGGCAACCATGACTAGCAAACTAGTGCCCTAGACCACGCCGCCACACCCGAACGCACCCACCACACCACTATCGGGTCAATCACGAATTAACCTCTGTCCAATCTCTGTCATGGGTTCACATAACACAAAACTAAAACGAAAGCAAAAAATGAAAACCGTTTTGCTTACTTTAGCTTCTTTCTCTTCGTCTTCTTTTTCTACGTGTTTTCATTTTTGCCAATTTGTAGTAGTAGTAGTGGTAGCGGCGTTAGTATTATTCTTAATGATGATCCGGTGGCGTGGACGGTGCATTCGCCTACGCCTCGCGACCGGAGAAGACACAGCATAGGTGCAGCACGGGTTCGAGCCCCACCGTTGCACATTCGCATTTATCGGGGTCCGTCTATGAAGCAATCCGAAAAGCAGTTCCGTGGACGTTAAATCTTGACGGACGGTCAGCCCGAAAAAAGTATTAGTCTTAATAGTAGGTTCCTGAAATAGTAGAGCCTCTGGGACAAACATCGGCCAACAATGGGAACGACAATAAATGATGTGGGCCAATACGACGGTCAACGGATAGCCGATAACGCGTCGTTGCTTCTCTGCTATCGTTGTTGGCGTCTCGGCGTTTTAGAGCTTTAAAACTCCAGTCTGTCCCCTCATCACATCATCACTACCACCACCACCAACATCATCATCATCATCGCCACCACCATCATCATCATCATTACCACCACCACCACCACCACCACCACCACCATCATCACCACCACCACCACCATCATCATCATCATTATCATCATCTTGTCGCCGCCGTTGTTTTCGCCGTCTCAGGTAGGTACTTTTGCTGGGTAGCGAGGTCGTTTTTGTGAGTGTCTCGCGTTGGTGCTGCAGAGCCGAAAACAGAGCCCAGCCTGGCAACGCGTCCGCGTGTCCCTGACTGCCGGGACCGGCGGCAACTGAGCGCATTTACTACTAACGTCGTCTCTACAATAGAGCGGTCAGCTCAGCGTCCATACGTGGCCTGGACACGATCACCCGATAGATAGATAGATATACAGATGGATAGATCGATACATAGATAGATAATAATCGAATGTGGCGTAATCTAATAGTGTACGCACATTGGAAATGTCGCAAACAAACGACAGCGACGCGACAGAGAAAGATTTATGATGCTCGCGCGTATCCATCTTTGTAACCTCCTTCCCCCCGTGCCGCCGATTCCCCGCCTTGACTCTCACTCACTCATCATTATCATTATCATTATCATCATCATCATCATCATCTTCTGTCCTTCGTCGTTGCATTTCCCGATTCTCAGCATCGCGCGATCTGACTCTCTTCCTCTGCGCTCTGTCCTGAGACCAGATTGAAAGTCAGCATTCATTCATCGAATGTATGCTAAGATGCGCACTGAAAGAGAAAAAGGGAGAGAGAGCGACTTCTCATTGCATTGAATGGCGATGTGTCCCTCATTGCATCATCGTTGCAGTGATATCGTCAGGCGCCAACCAGAGTACGTAGCGTTACATATGTTGTACAGGGACACGTATCACAAAACACATAATAATAATAATAATAATAATAATAATAATAATAATAATAATAATAATAATAATAATAAACGGGCGACTTATAGCCTAAGACCGCATAACGCAAGCAAAATAGTGCATGGATGAATGACACAGTTCCTTGAGTATCTGGAATATACTCGAAAGCATGCAGCATTTGTACTGAGCAGTTTGCCTAGTAGAGTCCAATGCTTATGTCATTGTATACAGTCTGTAGTGATTGTGCGTGTAAAACTGTTTATAATAACAACATTCGCACTCGAGCCAGAATATCTAAGTGGAAGTAATGAGTTACGAGTTTTCTTCTACAGTCACACGGAAAAAGCCGTGTCTAGAACGTAAATGCCTCGGTCACGGCGACATTACCATACCGTCGTTACAGCCCTGTCGAGTGTGAACGGTTTGCACAACACGCAGATTCGGAAAAGCGAAGCAAGTATCTCGTGCTGCTAGGGAGCTACCACATCGTGCCTATTGCTTTGGAGGCATTGTCCGGTCCTACAAGCGCCGACAGCGCGAAACTTTTTGAACGACATTGCAAAACGAACCAAGAATGACACGGGCAATTGCAGCGATGCTTCTAGTGCATGTGATGTTTGCGCGATTTGATGAGCAAACGCAGCTGCTATATAGACGACGAAATATTAAGAGACAATCCACAAGAGAGAAGCCACAACATCTACGGGGTATCGACAAAGGCACGATGTTTTTGCTTAAAGAAGGCGGCCAGCAAGACAGGCGATCCTCAATGAGAATTTGAGAGCAGAACCGCTCATAACCAAATCGCATACAGATGGCGTGATAGCGAAATGAGCTGTGCGGGAAAATATTTGGACTTTGTTCGCCTCGATCATTAGCATTTACATGCAGGGGACGCCGCTGAGGGCAGAAATGATATGAATAATGAAGAAGTATGAGGACCCATAGCCGATCCTTGGGGTATACCCAACTTTATGGTAAAGGGTTCAGAGGTCGGCGAAGTGACCACCCGACTGATAACCCGATCACTCTGATACGACCGGAACTAGCGACGAGTGGATTCATTCAGGCCGGCGCTTTTAAGTATGGCTACGTTTGACGCAGCCAAACGCAGCCGCGCTGATACCCACAGCCATGGTGAGACCACATGCAACTCTTTCGAAAAAAAAAACTGCTAAAATCATTCACCTGGCCCTAAAGCCAAACTGGCACGGAGACAGATCATTAATGGCTTCTGCATAGGCAGATAGCTGCAGCATAATACAGCGCTCAAACGTCGTAAAAACGACGGCGTAAGACCTTCTAAATCTAGGTCTTTTGATGTTACTTTTTTATGCTACCTAGACGTAATTGGCCTATATCTACCTGGCTGTTGGCGTTGAGACCTGGCTGATGAACGGGTATGCGATCCGCAGCCTTCTTTAAATCCACCTTATATACAGAACAACTTGGTTTGATCTTTGTTGTTGATCGAATATTTTAGAAGCTCTGCTCTTTGAGAATAGATGATAAACCATACTACTGAGAGTCAGCGGCCATCTACAAGGACTCTTAGGGAAACCCTAGATATCTCAACATGTCCGAACCTCAATGCATTGGAGATATGCCTCACGGCATGGGGCAGGAGGATAGTGTAAAACTAAAAACAACTTCGTTTAAAATGTCTAAAAAGTCCGGTTTTCGCATATTATTAATGACTGCGCCACATAGCTTTTTGGAACTCTCCTAAATTCTAGCCGCTGCACTGTTCACCTCTATACAGCGGCAGTCTCCACGCAGGACCGGGTCCCTAACTCTATCCTCAATTTTCCGGATGAGTATCCAGATTGGTTGTTTTAGAAGATTTAGAAATATAAATTATAACGATAAAGTAATCAAAAGAAAAATGAAACAAATGTTGATATCAACAAAAAATGATTCACTAAATGCTATTGGAAAATTGCTTAGATATATAGTAACAATAGTAGTAGTAACGTTACCGAGCTAGCCACCAAGCAAAACAAAACCGTTCGCACTAATGTTTGCAGAAATCAATATAAGAAAATCGATTAGATGTAAGATCACAGGTATGAGTAATAATTCATCTAGGGAAAATATCGCAGCGAGTCAGCGGAAACAGTGAAAGTCACGGACAATCTATGAAGTGATCACGTCGCTGTTGACATATATATATATATATATATATATATATATATAATGTATGTAACAGCGGCTGGTCTGCCGTCGTCCAAAGATCTGTCGGCAAATTACAGAGCAACAGAAAAATGTGTTGTTAAATCGTCTACTTTTTTTCGACTCATTACTGCATCTTTTGTAAAACGGCAATCGATACCGGTGAGCAAGGTATTACATATATAAGTGATTTATTATTGAATTTTATAGTTACTGGGAATGTGAATAACTAACTACACTTGGGCTTGTGAGGACTGCTACCAGTCAAGCTTATCATCGAGGCAGCCCGTCATTGTGCCCATATATGCTGCCGCATTATCACGCTGAACCGCCAGAGATAGCCGCCGAAGTAAAAAGTCAAAACCTTTTTTGCCGCCAGTTCGATTCGTTTGCCAATCTTTTGTCGAAGCGACAATGCCTCAGGGCCAGGCTTTAGCAAGATTATCTCATCAGCCCTGCTTAGCTATTAAACGATCAAAACAGGGAAACATTTAAATAGCCAAATAAATTGCGACGCGCATTTCGAAAGAAATTCACACTGGCAGCAATAGGCAAACCACGACGTACACATCTAGCGAGTGTCCGGTGAAGTAAAGCTATTTATTATACGTCGTATTACTGCTTTACTATCTCACCCTTACCCTTCTAGATGAAACGAAAGTGCGCACCTGTCTTACAAGAACAACAAGCTTCTCCTGTCAACACCCCGCCTCCCCCCTCCCCCCGTTCGGTCGCTCGCACAGCTACGAGACTCCCACCGCGCGTTACCGCACTCCCAGGAGTGTCGCATCCTGCGACCTATCGAACTTGTCTACTAGGCAGGCTGGCTGGCTGGAGAGAAAAATGATTATATATAGGAGTCCTGCTGCTGTTTCTGCAGAGCTGAGCTGTCGTACGGCCTGTGACCTTCACAAGTCACACGTCGAGGTACGAAGCCTATGGTAAGCGAGTTTGCAAACAGCTTTTCGATGGGCGCACAAATGACGGAGCACCCACCGAAGGGGCGACAGGTGCCCCTGGCGTGGTGTCGCCTCGACCAACTACTGTAGCAGCCGAGAATATTTTGCCTCCAACAGCGAGCGTACGTAATGAAGATAAACTCGATGAAATTTTGCTATGCTGATATCACGACCCGATCTCGGCGATGCAGACGGAGAGTACAACGGCAAGTTACTGTTGTTGTTGTTGTTGTTGTTGTTGTTGTTGTTGTTGTTGTTGTTGTTGTTGTTGTTGTTGTTGTGTTTCGTGTTGTTGCGATTGTTGTTGCTGTTGCTGCTGTTGTTGTTGTGTTTCGTGTTGTTGTTTTTGTTGTTTTTTGTGTTGTTGTTCTTGTTCGTGTCACAGTTGGTAGTCATGCTACTGCCGGCCGCGATGAAGACAGAAGAAATTCAGTCAGTTTAACACGTTGATGCCTCTTTTCTTGATCGAGTACTCGCTGCTGCCTCTTAGGCTGCTCACGATAAGGAGCGCACTTTGCTTCGCGAAGAAGAAGCTAAACTATCTTCTGGCCAAACTGATCAGCTGACGATGGCATCATGACACGGCATATTTTCCAAGTGCGCCAAATCTAAGCGGCCAGGTCGAACCCAACGGCCTTTTTTCCTGGAGCAGTCTTTACGGAATAAGCCAAAATGAGCTGGTCGTCGTTTCGAACCGGTGTGGCAATCGGCTACTTCTCTTTGCGCTCGTCGTTTCGGTCCTTGGAAGTCGCGTTTTTTTACGAGTAGGCAGTAAGCCGCGCTGCTAACTGCTAAAGCGACGCAATTTAACTGCAACTCTCGCTAACCGCAAACAAATTGCCTGCCCTGCACGGCTAGTTTGAAGCGACCGGCTGTTTTCTGAATTTGCGTTACATCCCAAGTCGTGTTGTATGGGCCCAACATTTGGTCTCATCATAACACCAGCAAATTGCGGCAGGTTTTGCCCTGAACTTGGTCGTAAACTGCCTAACAGGCCGTGGCATGTGCGAAAAATTGCATCGTCATTTATTCTAACTACCCTATGACAGAAATGCGAGTCTCTTGCCCGTGAGCAATTAACCAATGTCTAGCCCGGCGGCGTGGTGCAGTCGCGTGCGCCTCGCGACCGGAGGAGACACACAGGCTTCAGTTTGCGATATTTAGCCCGCTTGCGGTTTTTTGCAAGGCGGGCGGCTGCTCCGACCTCTCGGCTGGTATGACTGGCATATGATGTGGCCAACGTGCAAGACACGGTGACGTCGTACACAAGACGGCGACCTTCACTCTATGAAACTGAGCTTTTATCCGGTCGCAGCTGTCTGTTTGGTGTCAGTCCGATCGGCTCTTTGACTGCAGGGGTGTAGGCTGACTGCATTCCCAGTGGCGTCGAGGGAACGGAAAATAGCAGTCGAGAGCACCAGCGAACAGTGTCAGAACCTTTTTCATTTAACGATTTGTTACTGAAGTCGTCCAGAATTGGGGCCTCTAGAAGCTCGAATTCAGGGTTAGGGATCAGTCTGGCATTTAAGCAGAAGACTGCATACCACACGAAATACGGAGCCGTGATGTGGGTCCCATTGAAAAGAAAAGAGAACCAACTTCAACTTAAGTCCTGAGACAGCCTCGAACCCTGTTACGCGGACAATATCTCTCTAAACCACCAGAGCGTCTACGGCAAGTATGCTGTCTTCCACCAACCGTGGTCAAAATTGGAAAAAAAAGTGCGTTTGAAGCTCACGGATAGCGACGCAAAATAGAGCGGGGCTATGAGAGTCACCCTGTCGAACAGCGGAGCATGACTCGGCGAACTCTCCCTGCTAAACTAACTTGCTTAGATATCTATACATCCAGTATCAGTGTACCAGTAGGTATACTCGGAAAAGGCAGTCGGAAAGAGCAAATAGGTAGCCTCAAACAGGTGGTCTCATCTAAGCGTGGCTAAGGCGTTTTTGAAGTCCAGCTTGACGATAATCCTGCCTGGGCTACTCTAGCTGTGGTCAAGGAATGCCATTGTTTCATAGACGGCCGCGTTTAAACCTCCCCTTATGCGCTCGTAGTCATTTTGCCTACTAAACAGCGCTGCCTCAGGGCAACGGTAATTAGTCTAATGCAACCGTCTTTTTTACGCACGGAAATAAGAAAGGCGCCCTAAAAGATAGGCAGCACGACCGTTTTGCTTTAATTGTAGGCTTAACTATACAAAAGAGCAGTCGGTTCTCCTTGCCGCCCCTGCCGATAGGGTTTTTTTTAGACGACGCTGCCGAAGGCCATCGGGATCCACCATCCGAGCAGTTGAGAAAGCTCTGGGTGGTTTTGACAACATCTATCGCAGACACGGTGATCTCATGGTTCTGCTCGGCAGATACGGGAGGCTGGGAAACGGGTAAGTCGGGTCGACTCTGGGGATGTTTACCCAGGAGCGCCAGCCTCAAGTGGCACAACTATGTCGGTGGATAGATGAACCCTTGCTGCAGACGAAGCATCGCCGAGAGCGACCTTTCCCTTAACACAAGGGAAAAGTCTACGCAAACCATGGAAAGGTTGTTGTGCGACAAGCTTTCTAGTCGAATCTCTGTTGGCTGGTTTTTCTCCAATCTCTCTGTCCCAGGTTAAGCACTTGGTCGCAGGCAACTGAACAGCCAAGAAACGCATTTGTTTTTTTCCATCGCAGAAGTTTAATACACAACAAGTTTACATTTTGTGCTTCAGTTGCATGTCTACGCAGGTGTTTATGAGTTCTGTGATTCTTGAGAATAATTAGCGTAGTACAACTTGACGTTAACTTATATACTTAGTGCATAACGCCATTTTTAGATGCAGTAATCTACAGGCTAACGAACCAATAATGTTCATTACCTTTAAGCTAGTTTAGGCGGTCCGCTTATGTTTTCTTTTCATAAACGTGCACTTGTTTAGCCATATTTGTGCAGAAGAGCAACTTCCGTGGAATGCGGCGCATACCCTGTCTCTCTCACAACCACACACACACTGGCATATGTCCTTGCATATGTCTGCCTCTGTAAGCATTACAATGAAAACATGTGTTTCCTTATGTTGTTAGGAGCACCGGAACGCGCGGCCGTCCCGGGGCAAACGTTAAAGTGCACCACTAACTGCGCCACTTACGTATGACGCTATTCATTTACCTAGCCGCGTCCCGTTGCTGGCTTGCCGCCAACGGTCGATCTAGGCGAACCGCACCGGTGATCTCAACGAGGTCGTTGCTGTTGCCCAACAATGGTAGCAGCAGCAGCGCGGACCGGAGTGAAGGCTATCCGGGAGTTTTCTCATGCAAAGAAGGCCTGTCGCTACCGCTGTACGGGCCGCAAACTCCAGAAGCTCTTACGAAGAGCTGATGCCTGGTGCTTTGTTTAATTAGAAAAAAAAACTGCAACAAGAAAGGAAAATAGTATTCGCTAGAAATAGCTGAGTGTCGACAACAACTTGTGCGCCGAAGCTACTAGTAACAAACCATTTCTGTGGCAGAGAGAAAACTTCCTGCGAGTGACTGACATAAATCTCACACAATTCGACTGGAGCGATGGTGGGTAAAAACGCTTGCGCTGGCGACACAATACGCGCAATATTTTATACTTACTATATGCCTAGTTTTGGTGCGCAAACATTTCGAACAGTTTCAACACGACAAATCTGTATCTCCAACAAAGGTATTGAAATAGTGTATTATAGGTTGTACAAAGAAACAGTAAAATTGTATCACACACGCGCGTATTTGTATAGGCCAACGGAATGCCCGTCGAAGATAAATGAGGCGCGCTCTCGCTAGGCACACTTCTAGAAAGGCTTTACGCTTCTCGAATGCCCACAGAAACAAGACATTCAGAGACTGGGCTGAGAAGTGCTGGTAAATGCGCTTACGGTCAATGAAAAGCCTATTTGTATTCTAGCGGTGTCCAAAACAGGCCTACCTTGGCAACAATGCGACAGACACCAGAAATTACCCACTGTACCGAAATAATTCGACTTAAATTCTCGACATTCGAAGACAGAATCAAAAGCAATGCGACATGCGATCACGGAAACATTTCGAAGCCAAAAGGAGCTTATTTGATGTGTATGCATGTTGCTCAGAGCATCGATTTCGTCGAATTCCGCGTCTTCAGCCGAGAGCAACTAAAGCGTACGTTTTTCCTTTGTACAAAATATAATAATCACGCTAATCATTGTTAACACTATTTTTTTTAAAGAGGTGGGAAATGTTTTTACTCACACCCTCTGATGGCAGTGGAGGGTAAGGTGGGACTAAGCGCCGAAAGAGAGTATAAGATTTAGTCCAATCCGCGAGCGCTACCTACTAAATGTCGTTTCTTCCATCCTCTTCTGGATCGAAATTGTAAACCATTACTTTGATACCAGGAGGGGGTTCCATGCTGCGCCCCTCTTTTTAGTTTACGAGTATGTCCCGAGCAGTGAGTGAATCCTGCCCGGGGGTAAGCACTGGAGACCCAGTGCTGAATCGTAATCTGCGGCGATACTCGCGCATAAGCCCGTCTAGGTATAGAATCCCAGCATGCCAGTCCGGTGCCGAGTCAAGCATGTTGACCACGCAGTTGGGCTACCCTTGTGAGCGTAGAAGGAGTCTCTGCGGTAGGCCGTTTACGGGTTTCTTCAACGTTCGACGCGCCTTTGAGGGCTCCACAGTCCTCTACGGTGCGCGCGGTGCCATCGGGTGCGTCTGTGGTGAACAGAACGCACGTGGGTGTAGCCGCCTTACCTATGCGAAGAAGGTACGACTGGAATTGCCCACGCCTTATGAATACTTGCAAGGAGTAATATGTGAGAGTTCCCTTGAGCTTATACCAAGTTTTGAGGTCATTGATTCGATTTCTTGTCCGGGCTCCTCTGGTCTTCCCGGTTGGTGTATTGGACCACGTGCGCCCACGTGTTGCGCGAGTGCTCCCGTACCTGTTTCCAGAAAGTGTCGCCGCCCAGCTTGCGCTTGTTTTTCTATTCGGCAGATTTGTCTCAAGGAATCTGGCACGCAAGCGCCAACAGGACGTCCTTTCAGACAATCCGATACCCCCACGTGATCCGGGTCGCCATCGCGCCTTGAGAACTTCGTCATGCGTTGCCGCGTCTTTGCTGTTTGCAGCGCTATATCAGCCCATATAAGTGTGGCATACAGAAAAATGGCCTCTGCTACGGCCGCTATGAAGAGTATGGATGGACCCTCCGGAGTATGGATGCGCGCAAGGTTGGCGGAAACATTCGTGATCTTTTGTGTTATGCTTCGGATGTATGGCAGGCTAGTGAGGCTTGTGTCTAGCGTTACGTCTAGGTACTTTGCCTCCCGTAGAGGGCCGTGTTCGCTCGCGCCTCTAGACTGCCTCTGTCTGCGCGGTAACCACCAGTGCCAAATTGTTGGCGTAGGCAATTATGTTCACCCCGTTGGTCAGATCGTCTAAACGCAGTACCCCGTTGTATGCTATATGGCAAAGAATCGGTCCGAGCACAGAGCCCCGTAGAACGCCCGTCGTGACAGGGTGGACCTCACCGTTTGCGAAAAGCGAGGGAGCGTCGATATACGATTAAGGAATCCGTCGAGTGTAGCATATGCCTTTCCTTAACAGTTTGCTTATGTGGACATATAGGGCAATAGATCGAAGACGATCCTGCTGCTGCGTTTGATTCCGGTACGAGCCAAGTAGGCTCGCTTTCACCAAAATGGAAAACGACCGTCCTAAAATAGGCGTGTAAAGATCTAACTAAGAGTTCTCTGGTTCTGCGAGGATTTTTATGACCCCTGGATGAGCCCCGTTTGGTCCAGAAGCATTTCCTGTCCCGAAGCGTTCCGCGGCATGCGTTATATCTTTAGAGGTCACCTCCAAGTTCTGATTAGGGTCCACCTTGACGTTAAGAGGATTGAGCTGGCTTCTGGGGGAAGAGGGCGGCGACCACATGCCGTGTTTGCTATATAGGGAACGGGGGAAAAAGGAACTTTCGGAGTCCTCCCATCACCGTGCGGTACGGTAGCCTCCGGGCGTCTGACTCGACTGACTTCACCAGCGCTTTCCAGGACTTGGCCTCCGCTCTACTAATCAGCCGTTGCAAACGTGCTGGGTGCGGGACAGCTGTTGTAAATGATCAGCACGTTTGACCGTGTCGGCTAGCTGGGGGTCGTTATGTCCTCGTTGACGGCGTATCGCCAACCATGAACGGGCCCTAGTCATGATGCTGTTTGCGCGCACACGGTCCGCGCCTGGGGCCCCAATTTCTGGGCTTTACCAGTGTTTGGCGGAGGCTCCCCTTGGACCACTTTGTCAGGCCGGATCGCCGGCCGCCTGACATGCCATTGTTATGATCGCCGTCAGATTCTTCTAGTCAAGGGACGCGTCGCCGAGGAGAGTGAGCCGTCCTTCCAGGGTGTGTGCCAGTAGCTCCTTACTGATGTGTCGCGTCTGCCAGTATCAACAGTCCGACAGACGCAGACGACGTCTGTTTTGCGGCGTTACCTGGAAAATGCAGCAGCAGTACCTGAGACTATCGTCCGTCTGACTGTACCGCCCAGTCCTAGATTTTGCCCATCGCAGCTAGTCAGATCAAGGAAACATATCTGGCCGCGACGCTCAAAAATCGGCACATCGCTGTTATTGACGACTGCCAAGCCTCGGCTCCTGTCCAGTCCACTTGATGGCAGAGTCGCAAGAGTTGTCTGTCCATGCATTGGCTAGAGTCCTGGAAAGAGCGACATTTGGCTCTGAAATCATGCTGTACAACAGAAGATCATTCGGCGCGGCTCTCTAGCGGTGAAGATGCATTTGCAGGATCTTGGTCATTGTTACTGTGGGAAGAGACTGAACCTTTATGGTGCCAGTCGGCGCCGCCGCCGGCCAAGTGACAATCTTACGGCGGGAGCGTCGTTGGCTCAGCTGAGGTAGCGTAGGTAGTATCGCTATGGATTGTGCGGCCCACCGGTGCTAGTAGTCCGCAGGCTGGGGCTGCACAAGTCGTCACCTTCTGAGCTGTGCAGGCGGCGGCAATGCGACCCGGTCTCTGGCAGTAGAAGCCCCTAGGGAGGCGCGTCCGGACCTTAGGCCATTTAGCCAGATGGGTAGCAACTCTGACGACCGAGTACCAGCTTGTGTTTTTTTGGCGTTCCTGGCGCGGCTTGCTCGTTGTGATCGGAACCTCCTCAGGGACAGCAAGGAGCAGCTGCAGCTCCGTTTCGACTCCCTTAGAGTCACAAAATAAATTTATACCCCGAAGGGCCACCTGTTGCAAGGCCCCATCTGCCCGGTTGTCTGCCTGGTATGCGGTAGCATTGCTTATGTATTGAGCCAACAGTGCCCTAAAGCCGGGGATGGTCTCTTGAAGACGTTATCACGTCGTCGGCACTGTTGTTGACCAGTCCACTGACTGCAGAAAGTTTTCTGTTTCCGTTGAATATGACCTGTATCATCCATGCCAGCCTCGTTCGTCTCCAAGCAGGTTAACGGTAGTGGGCCTCCCCCAGAACGAACCGGCCCGCGGAACAAAACCCAGGTGTCAAAACCGGAACCCTGTAGTCAGCTTCCGACTCTCGCAACTTCACCGGGAAGCTGCAGGCGAGCTCCCAGCGCCTCGCATAAGGTAGCGAGGTACCTACCTACACTGGTAGAATGTGCCAGCCCAACAAGAGTTCGCTCACACGTCCGGCGCGCGTCCGCGCGGCACCGTTACATCCGACGTGTGTCGCTGTTATGTCCAGTCTATGTCGTCGGCACTTCCAGTGTACCTCGTTGATACGTCCAAGGCAGGTGCAGTGCATCTGGTCGGTGCGTGCAAAGCTTGCCTTATGTACGGAGCGTTCGTCCAGTCAACGCGCCGCGGACGTGAAAACAACGCGCAGTTCACCTGCAATCAACGCATGGTGTAGGTGCAATCAACGTGCAGCGCGCGTCACCCGCTTAGCGACCGTTGGGCGCCCACGTGACGGCCGTGATCGTTCGCGGCCGCCCAACCAGACGAGAGTTGGGGCAGCCCTCCCTCTTTCTGTGCGTAGGAAAGAGGTCACCGCAGCGCGGTCTGGAGGCCGGATCAAAAATCACGAAAAACCACAGTAACGGCGGAAGGAACGGACGTGCAGGGCGGCACAATAGTAATATATTTTGCGCACGTGGACGTGGTGAAATAAGCAAATGTATTCTAAACATAATTATAAGGTGTATCTAAATAATTACGTTTTTTTTGTGAGAGAGAAGATGCGTTTACGCGCACCCAGAGCGGGTAGTGCAGGACTCGATGCCGATGTTGTTGGCAGAATACCCACTAAAAACCTCTCACCTTAATGGCCTCAGGAAGAGGCGAGGAGCTGGAACCATTCTTTAATATTACTTCAACCCCTACTTTATATCTAAGTAATCTAAATAATTACTGCCACAAGACATAGTACACTACAAGCACGTCTGAAGTTTTCAGCCCTCTGCTAGGGCCTAGCCTAGATTTGTGTGCGGTCGTTTTGCGTGTAGCTTTTTAATGAATATACCTAAATGTAGTACGTTTTACGAAACTTTCCAAATTCTCAGAACGCAGCGGCCTAGAAGTGTTCGTTGATTTCGTCTGAAAATACATTTCGTTGGTATTTGTTGTATGAAACAAAAGCAGCGTATCACGGCTGGTGCGTCTTGCATAGCATTGTTGTTGTTGTTGTTGTTGTTGTTGTTGCTGCTGCTATTGCTGTTGTTGTTGCTGCTGCTATTTATGGCTGAGATAGGATCACTGGTGTAGTCTAGCAGTTCACCATACCACCACAACTCACAGTCCAACAGCAGAAGGTTGCTTGGGCCGGCATTATCGCCGGACAGCAGTCCGCAGCCGAATAATGGCATTCACAAATCGCCGAAGAACGGCGTCAGGAGACTGTGCTGCCGCTCGGGCACGCGGCAACGAGATTCGCTTTCCCCGCATCTCTTTTCGCGCCTCTCTCTCTCTTTCGCTCTTGTGTTCGCGCACTCGCTCTCTCTGTTCCCCGATGGTGTGACCGGATATCCTCTTTGGGGCGGCTCGCCATTGTTGCCTCACTTATTGCCTCATCATCATCATCATCGTCATGGCAGTGGTCCTCGTCACCGTCGTTGAGGTTATTTACAGCGCGTTGAAGTCGCGCTTCGCATACTTCGCGCCGCCGTCCTTTGCGCTGGACTTTCTGTTCTTCCTCTTCTGCTCTTTCCAGCGCTGTTTTCGATCAGCGCTGCCCCTTCTCCACCCTCTCTTAGCGCGCTTGCCTAGAGTTTGTCTACGAGGGGGCTTCTAGCTTGAACGGAGTAGCTCCCAGGAATGTCACGCACTCAACTGGCTCATACGCACGACCGGCCACGCGGCAGCACAAGCGTGTCTGCATTCAACGTGAGCGGTCTTTGCGTGGTTTCCATGCATAGCTTCTATATACTTCTAGCCATACGGACGAACCCCTCAAACACGCCCATCCCACATATTCGTCCCTTACCCCACACACCTACGCCATTTCACACAACCCCCTCCCTCCTCCTAAATACTTCCAAGTGTATCCGCAAACGTCCACTAAGCTGCACACAGAATTCATCTCCTGTCTGCCTATTTATCGCGCTACTGTTTCATGGGCTTCGTTCGCCGGAGACGGGAGTAACGACGTTGCTGACGAAAACGACGACGACGACGAACGCTTCAAGGCTGTTCAAGTAGCTGCTATGGCGACACCCTGACAAACAGCCGCTTGCCGTTGACGGGAGCTGGCGGGGCGGACTGTAATGTCCTGCTGTACAGGGCAATTCATAGGCAAATGAGCTGTTGCAAAATGGGCTAACATATATATATATATATATATATATATATATATATATATATATATCGTTGTTCTTTCACTTGTCTACTTTAGACTGCCATTAAGGCTGTTCGACTGTGATTATTTCGCTTCCGAGACAAATTCTGCAAAAATTCTACCTACCACAGACCAGAATCCGTCTTTGAGGTCTTTGAGGAGCGCCTCTACAAAGTCTTGGCATACTAGAGCACTTCCCAGTCGTAGGTTCCGAGAACATAGCTCTCGCTCCGTATTAAAAAAAGCCACAGCTTTCGTAACTAAGCTTTACGTTGTCAGCTCTCCTGAGTTGCACGCATGACACAAGAGGGAGCGAGCTTGGCCAGTGTAAAATAGATTTGACTGAAAGTAGCCACCGTAACTTCTTCGTATCAGTAGTTCCAGTGGCCCGGGGTGAACTAAAAGGCATCTTACGGCTAGTTTTGTTATTTATAAATTCCAGAGAATCAGTCTAAAAAAAAGTGTCTAAAGAGTTTTTCCATAGGGCTGTGGCGTCTAGCATGACGCTGTCGATTAGTAATGTTAGAAGATTACGAATGCTAGAAGAATGTCGTTATCAGCTGCCGAATGCCGGTTACGCGAGAGTTCTTCTTAGTTTTTGTGCGACTTTAGAGTCATGCCCAGGCACTTAAATATGTGTCTGTTATTGCGTGTCCCTTCAGGTATAATATAGATCCTATAGAGTGCGCTTTATGCCTTCACAAAACTCGCCACGGGCGGTGCCAGATCTTTTGTGTAGGATGCGAAATACGCTCCCAAGGGATGTGGGAGTCTAAGTACTCCATCGTAGGTTATATGGTTCTAGTACGGACCTCGGAGGACCCCGACTGTGACTGCATAGTCTACGCATTCATAAGTAGATGGTTGATCTTGTAGCTATGGTGCTAGAATACATCTCTCTGTTATGAATGGTCCGCTCTTGATAGGCAAGAAAGCATGCTTATGCTACTATTGGGGAGTCCCAGATATCCGGCATGTCCGGCCCTCGGTGCATGGAAGAAATACCACACGGAAAGTTGCAAATTCATGAGGAACGGATGATACTCCAGAGTTAAAAGCAAATTACGGGATTCTTCTTAGAGGAAGCGGGTTTGGTGTTGCTCTCCATCGGGCTCGATTAACGTAAAACGATGCTCTACGAGCCATACTTAAGAGGCGACGCAGAGGCTTCGTCAGTGATCTCGATGAGGTGCATAATCTTTTTCCGGTCAACTCTCTCTATCTGGTGAAGCTTGCCATGTTAGGCTTTAAAATTAGTCGGAGTATTCCCTGCTATTCCTTTCTGCTTGGTCCCTTGTTTCGTAGGATCTCGAGACGTGCCACAATATCTGTAGAGTTATTACAGCGAGTTACAAGCTTTTGTTTCTCACTTGCCGACGTTATATGGAGCAACTTACATTCGCTGTATCGCTCACCCGCATTGTTTTATACGAAAATTACACAACTGGGTACTCACGAAGAGATAGAGGCACACATGCTATTTACGTTGCGTTCGTGATATGTGATATTCCTAGACCGACAAAACCAATTTTTATGGCTGTATATGACTGATTTTTTTTCTATTATTTATTAAGATGTTGTTTTGTTTTTTGGACGACACAGATAAGAAGAGTATATATATATATATATATATATATATATATATATATATATATATATATTTTTTTTTTTTTTTTTTATATATATGTAAGCAGAAAATGTTATTTTCGGCCTACGTAGTAGAGGATCCCACAGAGTACAACTAAATGGCTTTCAACAACGTAAGGTTTATTAATAAAAATACGAAAACTTCAACTTCGGCCAATCGCCGTTCAAACGGCTACACTGCCGGCAACTACGACGCCTCACGTCGTTCACGTACTTCTCTGCGACCCGACCTCTTCGGGTGCCGTCGCCAGAGTGCGGATTGCAACGTGTTCGCTGAACATCGTTCTTTATCAACAACGACGAGGAGATCAACTAGTAGTAATGTATATATAGCAAATAAATGCTATTTATAGATGGCTGAACATCGTTCTTTATCAACAACGACGAGGAGATCAACTAGTAGTAATGCATATATAGCAAATAAATGAATCCCGACTCTCACATATATGTATATATATACATATTCTATCTCATATAGAATGGGTTGGGACCACTTCAGCAGCGTGCCGCGGACGGACGCCGCGTTCCCGCGTTGGACTTCGAGGTCGAGGCGCTCTTTCAAGAAAGCCGCAGATCTCCTGTCTCCGGTTGCGAGGTTCAGCTGCGTGCCGACTCTGTGAAGAAGTTTGCGAGTGAGGCTGCCTGGGCCGCCCAAGGTCTCGAACGCTAGCGGTTGAAACTCATGTGGGTAACCTATTGAGGCGTACTTTGTAAGCTTTCTCGTTTCGGCTAGATTACTGGCGTGGCCTGCCGAGATCGCCCCGCCACCGACCATTGAAGGTGCTAATGAGTCGGTGACAGTGGCATCCTAGACAAGCATCCTGCCCCTATTGAAGGGAGTGAGAGTCATCCCATCCGGGCGCTTGCCATCGTCGGCGGAGAGGCACTGGGGCTCTAGAATGCAAGGGAAACCACTTGACCAAAGCGCTCGGCCGAAGGTGTCGTTAATACCGGCATGCCTGGCCCGCCGTCCCGCACTCATGATGCACGATAACCCGTGATGGGCTAATACGTCTACGGGGTGGCCACATTTACACTGATGAGGGGAGACTAGGTCACATCCGAAACGAAGACTCACCCCGATTCGGGTTGTTTCGTCGTCCAGAAGGGTGCCCAGTGGGGCACTTGAAAGTGCATGTAGCCAGGCTCCAGATTCTTTAGCAGCGACAGCTCGAAGGCGAGCCTTTGTGGAGTCGTTGAAAGCTCCCGCGAGTAAGCCGCTATACGCTTCGTCGTATAAGAATGTGCTCCAGTCATGTTGGCTTAAAGGGTTTTCCGGAGCGTCCCTGCAAACTATCTTTAGCTCCTTGTACAGGCGTCTCTGGTGTTCCTTGTACTGACAGCTGCCGGCCTCGTCTAATAGTGCGATGGCGTTGTTCTCGGATCGGAAAAGGGAGGAAACTATCGCTGGCCCTGCAGAGACGAGCGGATCCGGGACTCCCAGACCCCCCTTTGGGATCGGTAGTTGTGCCTGTTTTCAAGCGGAAGACGCCAGCGATAGATTAAGGAGAGTCTCAAGATTGTTTAGAGTGAACTTGTTCCGCGAAGAAGGTGGGTGATCCTCGTAGCTGAGAACGACGATCGAAGTAAAAAGAGCGCGCAGTGGGCGCCGAGTGGCGCGAGGTTGTTTGCGACGTCCTTCAGCTTGTTCTGCCATCTTTCAAGTGCGGCAACCACGTCCACATCGCCCCCCAGGACACCGTCATCCAGATGCCAAATGTTTAGTGGGCTTTTAAGAGAGTCAACTAGCCCTTTAATGCTCAGGCAAAACAGAGGGGGGGGGGGGGGGCAAAGGATCACCCTGTTGCAGCCCCGTGGCCGAAGCTATAAGATTATCTTGTAAGGCCAGGTAAGTAGCGGTGCGGTACGCTTGATTGACGTAGTGCGTCAGCTGTGGGCAGTGTGTCCCGACCGTCTTCAAGAGGTGATCTCGTCTTACAGTATTGAATGCATTCCTGAAATCAAGCTTCGCGAGGACCCCAGAAAGAGTGCGTGATTCGATGTAAGCCCGAGCGGCATGCACCGCGGCCTCAGCCCCGGCTGGTATGGCAAATCCAAGCTGGTGAGGACCCGTCTCCTCGCCAATCCTAACTCTGGTCCGATTACATGCAATCTTTGCGGCTAGCCTGCGTAAGGTGGAGGAACGGGCAATCGGCCTCACTGACGCGTCCTTCTTCTGGAAGGCGAAAAGCCTCGCTCCAAAGATTATAGGCAGCAGTTGCAATGGAGGGGCGCCCCACAGAAGTAAGTCGACAACCTTTGCCAGTGCGCCCGCCAGCCGACCGGCTGTATCTTCCAGAGTCGGAGATAGTAAATCCATTAGCAGTCG
This sequence comes from Dermanyssus gallinae, assembly GCA_003439945.1. NCBI lineage: Eukaryota > Metazoa > Arthropoda > Arachnida > Mesostigmata > Dermanyssidae > Dermanyssus > Dermanyssus gallinae. Next base: position 44,349 of record QVRM01006639.1, read on the forward strand.
TGGTTGTATAAAGTCAAGACCCCCCGCGGAACTCCTTGAAAAGCTCTTGACCGCGGCCACAACTTCTTCCCTGACGTGGTGCAAGAAAGTGGAAGGCTGGGAGGGACTGGCCAGTTTAGGTCTGCTGGGGCCGGAGGGTGTTTTTCGCAAAGGGCCGTCAGGTGATCCGTGCTGGGAGCCAGGACCTCCGACAATTCGATCAGCCTGGCGGCTCCAGATACGTCGCTCTCGGTTAGCTTAAGAACGGTCTGGCAAACGCCATTATTCGTGAAAGTACGATTATGTGTGGGGACCGGAGTTATGATCTCAGATAGGCGCACTCCGTGTGAGAATTTACGTAGACTATGGCGGATTATACCAGAGAGTGATTGGGTGTCGTTGCGGGTAGGAGGAAGACGGAGAACCACTGGCGCAAACGAGAAAAGCGCACACCATGCATCGTCGTTGTTATCGGCTGTGACCCTCAGGAGGACGTTTGTCAGGGCCTCCGCCACCTGTTTCCGTATCGGTTTTAGGACGATTCTTACGAGTCTTGACTTCTTGGCTGCACCTTGAATATCTGCGATGATATATATATATATATATATACCACCTTGAATATCTGCGATGATTTAAATATATATATATATATATATATATATATATATATATATATATATGAAACTTTAATAATATTGTTATTGGAAAAAAAACGTAATCAACATCTATACAACAACACTCGGCGGTTAATAGTTAGATAGCTCAGATCTTGCAAGCATTGCAACCCTTGTTAATGGCAAAACTGGTCCAAAAGTGCTATACATAGAAAATAGAATTTGTCATTTTTGGGATCGAAACCTAGGGTGTTGGAAAATGCATGGCTATATTTTCAGGAAGTTATATGGCAGTTTGCTGAGGACGCTGTTGATCTGTAATCGACGTTTAAATGCTTGGTGCTTTCGACCGCCACGAAACTTGCCAAGATGTCGTTGGTCGGGCGACATGTTGTTCTACGCAACGACAAGACTATCGAGAAGAAAAGAATATCTCATTGAAAGGAGGTGGGCGGGCGCCAATTCCGCCCACTGGAATATAAAATAAGGTAAGATGTTTTTGTTGTCTAGTTCAAGAACAGGCTTGATAGCGTCTCAGACGTACTCACGGCCAGTGGGGCAGCAGCTGCAGTGTAAAGAACAGTAATAATAATAATAACAATAACTGTAACAATAAAAATAACAACTGCTACAATCGCAACATACAAAACATGAAATAACAAAACTAAGATTACGTGTTTGGTACTTGAAAATAACAGTTTGCCTCTTTTTGTAGTGATATGGCCCAAAGGCCAAATATAAGAGACCCTCGCTTTAATTTTACTCACTATGGTGTCCACTTACTAGAAGAACATTTCTTCTTATTCCGTTTTAACTCCCTTCTTCTTTGTTATTCGGCATCTTGTCATTTAGCTTTTGGCCTTATAGCTATGAGCTACAGGTTCCATTCCAGGGGACCTTGCGCTTGTACCCAATACATGTTTACTGTATAATAATATTCAAGTTTCCGTATTGCATTCGCTTTCGCTATACGAGAACAGCCACGCTCTGGCTACTAATACCAAAATCATAAATTCGCATTATAAACTTTGCCGTTATAATAAATAAAATGTCGTACAACTCGTACTTATTTACTTAACACACCCTGTTGCCCTCAGCCTTTTTTGCATTAACCGAAAAGATTAGATGTCGTAAAATGCACTTTGGTACATCCATAGCATACACCTCAAATATGAGGCTAGCAGCCATCAAAGCCGGGTAAGAAAACAAGTCAGCACACTGCCGTTCATATATTGGCAGGCGGAAGAAGAATGAGTAAATTCCCATACTTTTCTTAGTTCTCTGGGTTAAATGGGTACAGATGAATAAGGTCAATATACGACTGCTCCACACAGCCCAGAAAATGCCGACGTCGCAATTATCTAAGCGGACAGAACATCCAACACGTGTGCCGCCGTGGTCTTTGCGGAAATGGTCTCCTAGGACCTATGGGTGGACGAGGCTTTGGGACTACCCCACGATAATAAAGACCAGTCAAAGAAGAAAATATGAGAGAAATAGGCAAAACGTTAAATACGATTCAGTTCTGTTCATTGCACTTAAATTAAGTATAATGTTCACTCCATGAGATTGTCTGTGTAGTCCTTTATGTTCTTTACGCTTCCGGCGATTTACAATCTAGTGCTGTGCGTTACACTGCATGGTACTCGACAAACCTCTAAAAGTAAAGCCGGTAAGTGCACAACACTTGTACTCGTCATAAAAGGCGGCCTTTAAACATACCTGGTAGTGAAACTCTGCACTATAAACCTGCTGTATACGTGGCGACTATCACATGCAGGACCAGACCAAATATGCAAGGCACTGATAACGTCCAAATCACCGACCTCCCATCCGGTCTGTTTCCACTCCGAAATTAAAAAACAAGTATAGAAGGGTACGTGACATCTTCAGCCTAATGCAGCTTAGCATCATGAAAAACATTTGGTTGAAATTTGCCAGTGCGATGTAGTTTCATACCCTGTAAAGACCATACAACACTTTGGACAATGCCTACTTTCTATTCGCCTAAAGAGAAACTAGAGCCATCCATACTGTTTTCGTTTATATGCCCTCCGTGTAGTAGACCTGAAGGCCAAGATATCGAAAAAAGTACACAAACTCCAACGGTTGGCCGCAGTAACATATAACGTCGCTGGTAGCCAATCGATCTCCACGCCTGCATTTCATGGCCTTGGTCTTCCTGGTGCTTGCTCAAGTCCGCTGGATACAAGGAACGCCTCTACTATAAAGGTGATGCGCTTGACGGCATCCAGGCCGCAATGTGCGAGTTATGCCCCTGCCAGTAGCAGGGCATAACTGTAAACAGGGCAATACAACGCTAGCAGCCTTCCGTCTTCTGCGCTAATCGTGCTACTCTCAAGGCGCAGATCTTCTCTGATCTGGCATAGACTTCCAATTTGCCTATTCTGTCTGTTGCGCTGCATCTCTGCATTTGGGGTTTTGTTTGTTGTCTCGTCCTTTCTGAACTACAAAAACAACACCAGCTGGCGACGGTTGTGTGTGTGTGTTTTTTTGTGTCTTCCCGCACCAATAAAAATAAACTATCAAATAAGGTAACACTATCAAGCCAAGAAAATTGTATGCTTAAAACGGGATATGCTACGTTGTTGATCGGTACCTGAAGCATCGCCTTGTAAGCTAAAAATTCACTGAGCATCCACTGTGCATCCCTGGACTTTGCTTTTCCAGACCAATGTTTATTGTAGTCGTTCGAACACTCCTTAGATGAAGGACCGACCTCAGAAAGTTTAACAAAAACGTCGCTGGAGACCGTCGCTTCATCAAGTCGCTTCATTTGATGCTGTTGTTGCCGCCACCGCCTCTCTCGTGCCTGTCGTCCTCGAAACAAAAACAACTGTCAGATAGATAATATCACGAGACGAGTTGTAGTTGGCGGTAGCAGCGGCAGCAGCAGTAGTATTGTTGATCAACCTTTCGGCCGAACAGCTTTGGACAAAGCCAAAACGCTATTCGCTAGCGCTACCGCTAACACCCCTGTTTGTTGCCGGATCGCCAATCGCCGTGAGCTACCGTCAACTCCTCGAAGCGTCGTAATATACAGCACGCTGCTAGGCAACCGCAGTAGCAGAAGCAAGACTTCGTCGTTCTATAAGCGCCTGCCTAACCGTGGATATATACCGAGACGTTGATAATATAAAGCCGCATGCGCCTGACAAGTCGCCACCGCATGAAACAGATTATCCACTCAATGCGAATCACTCAAGCGGGACAAAACCATCTTGATCGCGGAGTTGGCGCGAGCGGCGGCGGCGGCTGCTGCAGGAAAGGAGGTCGCTTGTCAACAGTGTCAAGCGGCCCACAAGCCGCTTCGTATGGCGGGTTCCTGCTTGCTAACGCCGTCACCCCTGCGCGGCTCTGTGTGCGTGGTACTTCGATGTGCTGGAGCATTGACTAGCGGAGCGACGCGCTGACAGGACGCGCGGAAACGACATGATAGCTCGAGTCCTGTCGCGAGTGATCCGCGGTGAAGTTCCCCAGGTTCACCGACTGCCAACCCTACGTCGAATAATCCAGCTCGTACGTACGCCGTATGCCAAGACCGCAAATCCGCCCCCAATCGTGGGCATCGTCATAGGGATAAAGCGCTCGTTAGGATGTAAGGGCATATCACTGTTGTTCGTCGCATTTTTTTTACTTCCTTAGGTAGAAGTCCTGCTAGGTAGAAGAAAAATGCCACTAACAGGAGTTAGTGGCCTGTTAGTCACTTTATTTCACAACTTTCAACCGAAGAGAGCAAAATGTCGCGCCCTAGGATGATAAATAGACATGATACTTGTAATTTCAGAGACACGGTATACATTTCTAGTTTAAAGCCGCTTTCTCGGGCTATCTACGTTTGTTCAATGTATAGATTGAGAATAAAAACATTAGCATACATTAGGGCAAGCGAAACTCGCAGTCTAACGGGCTAATAATGAGTGCTCACCCTCATTCTACAACAAGTCCACTTTATATGATTATCACCTACAAAACCACACTATATGGTTTTTTTTAGTCTTAGCGATTAAAACCACATTTCTCAAACAAATTAATAATTCTAAAGGGTTACGTGCCCTTAGTGCACCGCTTTTTGTAAATACTACTTTTCCCGGAGTCAGTTGGCTATTTATTTTAAAATAATAATAATAATAATAATAATAATAATAATAATAATAATAATAATAATAATAATAATAATAATAGTAATAATAATAATAATAAAGTAACCCACGTAACTCCCGCACAGAGCGTGAATTAAGAACTAAACACCCGCAATTTTGACAGCGATCCTGCCACATCAGGTTGGAGTGGCTGTAAAAGGCGGCGCAGAAGCACTAGTACATGCTACACGCGCCCTCGTAGAGACTGAGGACCAAGTAAGGGTTCTGGTTAATCTTGATTTCTACAATGCATTTCACGCGTTAAGAAAGGACAGGATACTAGATGCAGTATTGAAAAAAAGTCCAGAACGTTCGCTCATAAACTGACAATGTTAGAAAGATCCTTCACTCGTAACCTAGGGCAACACTTCAACATTGCGTTCGGAAGCAGGCATTCAGCAGGGCAATTGTTTGCGCGCTTGTGCCCTTTATGATGCATTTGCTCTTTTCGTTGTCGATCTGCTTAGTCGAATAAATTGGCGGCATCCTGGCCTAACCATTATTCCATTTTTACGGAGAACTTGTGATTTTCAGCCGTTGTAGGTTTCACTTACAATAGGCCATTGTGACATTAAGCGTTTATGTCGGACTGCAGATAAACTCACAGAAAATACATGCGCGAGGTGACTATCCGAAGTACCCATTTTCCACCTAAAGAGTAGATTAAGAATGTCGGCAGCTTTCAATACATTACCATCACCTTAACTCCAAGCGCCAACGTGTGTGACTTGAATATAGAGGAAAGGATTTGTAAGGCGCTGCTGTAGGTGGTGATATAATAATGTCCGCAAGAGGTTTCCCTCGGTACGGCTCTCCCTCTGTTTGACACTAGAACACTGGTTTGTGCGTATATGGCATATATTTGATTTTACCACTCTTGTAAATACTAAAAGAATAAACTGTAATTGTTGTGGACAGTTCGATATTGGGCGGTACCACATGCTTGTGTGTAAGGAAATTGTTGGAACCTCCCTAACAGCCAGAGTTGATTATATAATGTTAGACCACACTGTTGTATTGTGACTGTAACTACCAATCTATGGTGAATAAATCATGAATGAAATGAATAAACTGTAATGAATCTGCGAACGCAATGAAAGACACGTCACTGAAAGCCAATTCGTACCTGCACTATGTTTGGGAAACACAAGCCACTCCAACCACACTTAACGCTTTACGAAGAGCTATAACAATAAAATAACAAGGCAATTTCTGTGATATATTCTTCTATCATATCAAGCAGAAGCAGTTACGCAACGAGCACATTTAGGTCTAGAGTAATCGTGTAAACATTTTGTCTGCTATTGCTTAGCGCTGTAGCTAACGCCCCAGATATTTGCCCTCGTAACGGCCTTTGGGCGCGACAATGAAATGAGATGTATGTTCGTGTTAATTTGGAATTTCTAGTTCCGTTACCGCTGGAATTTCTAGTTCATCATCACGCATGGTACTTTAAATATATACTGAAGCAATTATTTATTACTCAAGTCAAGGGTATGTTAAATATGAATTTGCCGGAGTACTGGTGGGTTTGGGCAGCACAATAGATGATAGGCTGAGCAAGTTGTTCACACACAGTGCCGACAGGTGCAGCGCTTGTCTGCCTCATGGAAGCCAACTTTTGTACACACTGCATGATGAAAGCCGAGCATTGCATGACGCATAATAAAGTTGCGAGTTTCGTATTGGGCATTCTTCCACGAGTCGCTCATCATAGCTTGCGTCCGATAGAAGTCCATGTCCACTTGACGCATCTAAGCTTCCCACTTTTAGGGTACTATACTCAGGATATTCAGGGTAATCGTGGCGTACGGGACGTTAAGCGCAGCGGTGGTCCTCGCCCTTGCTGGAACGATCCCCTGGGATCTGAAACCAGCCGAACACCGCCGCTTCCCAGCGCAACCCCCCGCGCAAAAAGGACGAGCAGCCTTGGCATACAATCGACCTCTAGCAGAAAGAGTGGGACGGCTTACAAAACGATGCCCCAGGCTCCAGTCTCCGCGCCGTAATCCCTAACATTAAAGACTGGCAGTACCGCCCGGGGGTGAACTCACCTTTTACACGACCCAGATCCTGACAGGTCATGGCAACTTCCTACCTGTTCAGGATAGGGAAGGCTCCTACCCCCAGATTACACTGCACTGATGTGTCCAGCATGAGCGGAGCACACGCTTTTAACTTACGTGACCTCTGCAGAAAATGACAGAATCACTCTTACAGTAGAACACTATAGTAAATATTCTTGATAATAGTCACGTTTAGTAAATTATCTTGATAATCGCGAGTTAGGCGCAGGTTAAACTAGCGCTGGAGGTCTTTTGGATACCCGCAGCCAGAAACACCAATCGGTTGCGGCTGTTTCGGTAAAAGCCCATAACCCGCAGCGCCTGAATCCATGCTGTTTTTTCGATATGAAGCTCTGTAGTTCGAGCAAATTTTCCAGGCGCCGAGTTAGGAGCAACGATAATGGTTTATAGATGCCGCTTTTCTTTGAAATTTCTATCCAGGCTAGAGGATCCAACACGTCACCTTTGCCCTTAGAAATCACGGCCAGTATACGGTCTGGCCAACTGGTCGTTTTATCTCCTATGTCTAGGCAACTATTCATTAAGTGAGTAATCGCTGGCTGCTAATCACATCTGGTCTCGACGCCTTTCTATTCCAATTGAAATATTGCGACACAGAAGCGTCTTGAACCCGAGTACTTTGTGTACGATTCGAGGACTTCCCGTCTCATCCACGGACCTATCCTGGCGTGCACTGGACCCGCTCTGGACTGGAGTTAGAACCCCTGCATCACTACCTGGTGCACTTTAAAGTTTGGTCAGTACTTCTCTCGACTCTTATTAGTTTGTACTGCCACTGTTGTAGCTCTTCTTGCAATTATCACACGGTAACTGAGTCAAACTAGTGGGATCAAATGTTGAACACGTCTACTCTCTGCAAAACATCTGATTAGTGAATATTTTAGCTTTTTAGTAAATGTTAGCGCGTTTGCTCGACTAGTTATTTTACGCACTGTTCTGTTTGTTTTTTCTCAGTTGAAATTGCTAAGACACGAGGATGCTAAGGTTAAATAAACACCAGATAGCTGATCGACAGAATAAAGAAGAAGGAGTACTTTCGCATCATCAAATTACCCTATCACACATACATCCTACCTGTCATCGACTACTAAACACTTTTATTATATATGAATATTATTTATGTCTGCAAGCACACTAAATGCAAACAAAATTATACAAGTTTCTTACACACATAAGAACTGTCGAGGTCTGATGCCGTTAAGCACGAGCTATATCGTTGCAGGTGGAGCAGAAGCGGAAGAAGAAGGAGCTGACGAAGAAGAGCAAGGAAATAAGGCAGGCCGAGGCAAACTAGCCCACTTGCAAAAATAGGCAAGCTTTTTGCTCTTCTGCTGGCAGCAGAAGAGATGACAAAGAATCATCACCGGGCTATAGAAAGGAGCGGCCTGGCAAAGGGGTGGCGCAGCAGGGGAAGGCGGGTGGTGGCGTGCATTGTAGGAGCTGGTCCGCGAAGATCCAACAGAGGTTGTTGACTTTTTAGCTCGTACGGACTTTCCTCGCGCGTGCGCGCGCTTCCTGTGTGGACGCGCCTGGGCGCGTTGACGTGTTAACTAAAAATAGCGAAGCCAGTGATGCTGGTCGTGCTCTGCTCAGAATCAGGGGCAGCAGGGCAGCCCCTGAAGTGGTTGTAGCAGCACCTGCAACATATGCCAGCTAGCAAACCGGCCAAAAAAGAGGCAACAAGCGCCTCTTCTGAAAATACCTCATGCTCGCAGCAGCCCAACAAAGGCAGCCACTACAGCGTTGAGAGGTGAACCTACGCCATTGCATGAATAGGGCAAGACTCCTTCCTGTTGGGCAGGAACAGCGGACAACTGTGCTGATCGCGTCTGCCCCGCTCTGTCGGGATTGCGCCAGTTATGCTACGGCTGCGTCACTCCACGTAGAAGTACTACTACTACTACGACTATTACTATGACGAATACTGGACTACTGGTCGGTTCCACATGCCAAGCTGCATTGTGACCCCTCGCTAGATTGGGCGCGTGTTTGTGTACCTTGCGCATAGTTGCGCACCTTTTTCCGGCAGCTCCAAAACGACTAGGCCGGTAAAACGGTAGACGACGATATGCTTGTTTTGTACTCGCTCTTCCGCCTCTAGGCTGTTCGTGCATCACGCCGATAATAAACGCAATCGGCAAATAGCCCTGTACCAGTTGGGTGTCTTTCTATTTTTTGTTATCTGCCGCCGACCAGTCTACTCCGACACTTGTCTCATCTAAATTATTTATATATATATATATATATATATATATATATATATATATATATATATAAAGCTATTTAGAAGACTACTTCGCTCCAGTCGTGCTGCAACTTCGTTGAGCTAAAAAAGGATGCTCGGCCCCTGTTTGTCTTAGATTAGAAAGAACCTGCACGAATTTTCAACGGGGTTAAGACTCAGGAATCTGACGTACGAGGAATCAATATCCAGAGTGATGGCTTACCTCGACGATCTTTCTAAACGGGTGAGGGTCAAACTGTCGGAAGGCGATATATCCTCTTGGTGAGCTTCCAGCCAAACTGCAGCTGCCGTATGTTTATGAGCTGTTGTCTGGCGCACTCGGCAGCACGGCGGGACAACTAACTGACACTATTACTGAAGTAGTTAATGTGCTTACTTAGGGCTCGCCGCCATCTTGTCTTGTGCCACTCTTCTTTGAAACGTGTATGGCATATTATGTCTAATCGCCTGTTTCTCAGTCGTTTGCCAATTAATGGCCCAAATATGTTGTCACAATAACAAGGATGCTATTTTAGCAGCGCTGGACTAACATCAGCTAGAACTCGTTACGCCTGGAGGTACAAAAATAGCAATTCACTGTGCCAAAAATTGCGCAAAGTGCCAAGGGTGATAGTCAAACTTTCAGAGCGCTTTCAGAAGCGTGGAGAGACCATTTGCTGCGAGCTGTCCAATTCTAGGCACCCTTATTGTTTCATCAGACGAGCCTGGCCTATGGCCAATCATTACATCTGCTTATGCTTTATAATGCTATGCGATTGCAAACAATCCTTCAGCACGACCATCTCCAAGTTCCTCTACCTTTCTGTGCGTGTATTAAGGAACTGGAGGACTCACTTTGGTCCCTTGAGATCCTGCTACCTCGCTGATGGCGTTCTATGCAGACACATCCCGACCGTACTGGACGGAAGGCCATTGAGTTTGGAGTGATTAGCGGCCTGACCCTGAATAAGAGCCCACATGCCCAATATCATGCCCAATGTCACAGCCTACAACGGCGTTGAGCCATTGGATTAAACAGTCCCACTTAGCCTGCAACCTGAATGTGGCGTGTTGGACAAGGTTGAACAAGAGCTGCTAGGTGTACCCTTGTTGGCGATGGCATTGCAAAGGTATCAGCCCGCCTGCAGGACAAACTTTGCCACAGACAGACTAACCCAAGTGGGGGCCCATTGCAGCATGTTCCTCCTTAGATCTTGCTTTTCAGCCACGAGGTAAGCACATCTGCCTAGAGGTTGCAACCTGTCCTCATGAACTTTAACAGCCAATAAATGGCCTTAGCATAGGCACTTAGAAGACATACTAAATCGTAAGCCGACCGCTGTGACAAAGATCAGGTCCGATCCCTCTAGGCGGCCTAGATAATGGCAGGACACGTAATCGGTCCTGTGTTGTGTCACGAGACCGATGGCGGGTCCGTATCCGTGACGCTGACACGATTGGTGGAGTGTTAGGCTTGGCTTCGGGCAGGATTAAGGAATTATGGAATAGTGATGGGTAAAAAGCTTATAACGTTAAACTTCAAAGGCCTATCAACAAATTGTTGTCTTCATTCGAAGACAGTGGGACAGCCCCTAGCAGGAAAAACGATTAGCAAGTCTGATTGAAAGAGCCCCTACCGTTGCAAATGAATGAATAAGTTAAACATGTATTTTTTTTTTTAGTACTTACACTCGAAATTATGTAGCCTCTGTACAGAGGAGGTGGCCCAGGGGCTAGATCAGTGATATTGTGCTTGTTGCATCGACGTATCAGCTGGCAAGTCCCACCCGAAACAAGAATAGAGCCTTTTAAGGCTATGAAGTTGAATATGGACTAATGCAGCAACAACGGGTGCAAATTAATGTTGGAGTAGATGTTCAACGTCATACGCCCCTTGAAGAGTAAGCCTAGGCAGGTAATATTCGGGGACAGCTCCAGTGGAGTACCAGTCCGAATGAAGTCGCTCCTCGAGATGGTTATGGGAGAGCGGAACGTCCTGAAGAGAACAACTCGGGTTGTTGTGGCATCGATGTTCATCCGACGGTTGCGAAAAGCATCACAAGGGACTGCCAATGCTTCGTTCGCCATATAAAAACCGGTTCGCGAGTTATCTTTGAACAAGGGGACAAGCAGAGTGCAGTCGTCAGCATAAGATACCGTACGTGTACGGGAGAACCAGCTAAGCTCTATAGAGCAATATTGATATACAGTCTGTCCTAGCCAAAATGCTGCCATGGGACCTCCTAGTAGCTAAACGAAGTAAAATGTATCTAGACGAAGGTCTGGATCTCACCAGGGCCAGGAGTGCCACCATATCGGCCTGGCATGAGGAATGGGCGCAGGTTAGACCCGGTTTGACCACAGGGAGCTGGACCAAGAGTCTGATACCGGACCTCAGGGTATGGTATGACCGCCGACACGGGGAGCTTTCCTACTGGACGACTCAGGTTCTGACCGGACACGGCCAGTTCCAGAGCTACCTGTCAAGGATCAAGAAGGCCATCAGCGATATCTGCGTACTGTGCGACTCTGGAGAAACGGACAACGTAGAGCATACTGTTCTGCGGTGTGATGCTCTCAGGGAAGCACGGGATGCAGCACCAACCGCTGTGAGAGGCCGACCCATCAAGGAGGTGGTCTCCCATATGATGACTTCGGCGGAGGCATGGAGGGAGGCGACGAACATGTTCGACGCTGTTTTGACACTCAAGACAGCCAAGGAAACGGCCAGGCGGGAGAGGTTTGAGCGGGTCTCTCGGGAGAGTGGTCGAGACGAGGAGCCGAGGGAGGGGGGAGGGGGTGGGGAGCAGCCAGGCCCTCATGGTCTCGACGCACCCTCACAAGACGGATTACAAAATGGCATCCCCCTATCCAACCGCAGGTAGACATGCGGGATGATAGTCAGGGATAGAGCTGATTGAAGGAGAACGGCAGAGACGCCTCTCCCACGGCTTCGATGTAATGCCAAAGTAATACCGAGCCTGGGGGGGTGGGGAGAAATCCGGGTTTAGTGGGTTTGCGAGTCTCACACTAGTCACGCAGGCTGCTAGTCGCGCATGTGCATCATGCATTCCCGAAACATCCCAGATAAAAAAAAAAAAGATATACAGTCTAAACGGAACGATCTCATTACAGATCCCTGAATTATTCTAAGGCGCATAGACAACTGGTCCAAAAGGCGCGATTGGCCCGTTACAGTGACTACCTGACTCTGAAGGTACGACCGAAACCAAAGCCAAATACCATAATTTAAGCCGGAGGAACAAAGGATTTAGATCAAAATGTCAAAATCAACACCGTTGAAAACCTTGCTCATATCGACAGCAATTACGAGACATCCCTTACTCTGAAAGGAAGACTCAACTCTAGTCTAGTAGATAAAAGAATTAGCAGTTCTGGCAGATCTTCTCGCACAAAAACCAACTTGTCTTGGCAAAAGAAAATTAATAGGGTCGACGTGCGCCGAAACCTGCATCATGACACAGCGTTCAAGTGCCTTGGCGAGAAATGGAGTCAAACTGATTCCGGCTGATAGAATGGAATACAAATGGAGCCATATTGGCATACCAAATCTATGGCAATACGACTCGTATTGCCATAGACTTGGTATCAACATAATCGTCATGAAATGCGCATTTGCACGATAGTGTTAATTTTGAGCGTTGTGAATGGTCGTAGGATTATGATTTTGAGGTATTGGACGTGACAGCCAATAAAAGAACTTCATATTCACTCAAGTGCTAACATAGTGAAGATTCATAATAATAATAATAATAATAATAATAATAATAATAATAATAATAATAATATTAATTCTCTCTCTAATTCTCGTCGTCTGCTACGGCGACAAACGGTTGTGTCCTGCGTGAGCTCTGTGAATATTCCTCTCGTTTTAATGGTTTTGACGAGTTTTTCCGTACAAACTTTGTGCGAGCGCTTCTCTTCTGTTTCCTGGTTTTTGAACGCTTCGGCTTTCCCGACCGCACGTCCTGATGGACGGCGATGTGGATGCAGACGGTGGGAGCAGCGGTTCGAGCGGTCACCTTCACGGGCCGGCGTCTGCTACGCCGTCCTCGTCTGCAGCGCGGGCGGCGCTGTCTGTCATGGCGGCGGAGGGTAGCCGCACGATGCGGTCACGGCGATGTTGTCTGCGGGTGTCGCTGCACCTGTGTTCAACGTGCCGCGCACGTCGCCTGTGAGACCGGCCACTGTCCCCGGCGCATCTGATATGGTTGCCTGGAAGTGCCTGATAGTGGAAACTATGGAAGTGGTTAACCCAGCTGGTGACTCTCGCAGCAACGCTGTAGTGGCGGAGATGACAGCTGTCGAGACTACACCAGCTAATCCAGTCGCGCAGGAGCCTACTCTCAAACGGGCCCATACTGCCTCAGATACGGAAGAATGATCGTAACGGTGCTGAACCTTCTCGGGAAGTCTGTGATACGATTGGTGACGACGGCTTCGTGACAGTCGTGAACAATAAATCAGTTCGGCGAGTGATTAAAGCTGAAGCGGAACTTTTACGCTTCCGTGAATCGGTTGACAATGGCACCGGTCCAGTCTACACAGTGCGGTTCACGTCACAGGATTTCACGCTTCCGGCACCTGAAGGTTCCAACAAACAGCAGCAGGTCCGGCGCCCGGATTTGTCGGGCGAACAACTGGTGAAAGTATTCAAGGCTTGGGGCGTCATCAAAGACGTAAACCCGGCCTTTTCTGACGAGTGTCTGCTATCCGAGCTCGCCTCGTACGGTGCGATGAAGATAAGGAGAGACACGAGGCCCGGGCTCAAGAACGAAAAGAGCGTCCGAGTGCCGTCAACGAGGATACACGTTCTCTTCAAGAGTACGCCCCCTTATAAGGTCTCTATTGTGTGGAGGGACCATGATGTGTCGGTTGAAGCTTTGTCACCGATTGTCTGCTTTAATTGCCAACGCACTGGCCACACGGCAACTCGCTGCACTCGCGCTCGTGCATGTAGAAGATGTGGTGCGCACGACCACCTAGCCGCGTCATGTCGAAACCGAGCTCGTTGCGTAGACTGCAGTGGCCCCCACCTTAGAGGGGACTCGGGCTGTCCCGTTTTTGCATTAGCTCGCAAGCAAAACGCAAGGTTTTGCTCGGCTCACGCATGCTTCAACATGCGCAGTTGTCGACACCGGCGGCCACCCTGGCCGTTGTCCCGGATCCTGCACCTACTCGGCCAGGCACATCTGCACCAAGCACCTACGCGGCGGCCGTACGTCGTCTGGTGATACCAGCCTACCCGGATGAGGCTCCGGAGCCTTCGGCAGCGCGTGCTGAGGTCGTGCTTCCCCCTCTTCGGCCGATCCCCGCTCCGCAAAAATCTACACTTCATGCGAAGACTCCGCCACCTCCTGAAACAAAATATATTTATTTTGTGTCTTTAAAAATACAATTGTCTTGTATGGACGTTTCAAATAATTATATAAATATTAAAAGCGGTTAAAGCTAACCTCCTGTGCGTCCGCACCTTGACTGCGCCGAGTCGCATCTGATAGGCTATTCAACGACGGTACCGCAGCACACGATGCCGCGTGGTACCTGGGGCATCTTTCACCGCATCTTGTACAGATACATGTATATGCAGGTGCATGAAACCCCCCCGTCCCGCATAAAACGTAATTAAAGCCATGAACAGCAAAGCGCGTGAGAACGTGTCGGTTCGTTCGTCCGGCCTGTTTCCATATTTCAGAGGCAATCGCACCCGTGCTATAGAAATCAGAATCGATCTTCGCCATTTTCTCGTCCCAAGAGTTGATAAATTGCGCGTAGGCCGGAGTGGAAGGGAGCTTGAATCTACGCTTTAGGTCCTCTATAAGCAACGGCGTGTCACATAGCAGATAAACGTATCTGTTTAGCGATGTACGATGCAGACCTAGAGCTCGTTTCAGGAATGCATGCTTAATCCGCTCGAGCTTTTCGAGTTGCGCCGACGAGAGATAATCCCAGATGACCTGTATTCCGTAGGAGGCGATTGGCGCTACCTTTATGTTGAACAAAGACAGCGTCGTTTGTAGGGATAGTCTCGAAGGAGTTCGTATACTAACACTCGCAACCAGCGCTCGGCGCGCTCTGTCCGTAATGTGGTCCACGAAGGACCGACCGTTTGTAGGGAGTATCACCCCTAGATATTTGAAGTTGTTTCCATATTTCAGGGATGTCCTGTTTATATGCAGAGCATCAGAAGCCGCAAGACGGCGACCGCGTCGGAATTTCATGGCTTCTGTCTTGTCCATATTAATCAATAGGCCAGCCTCCTCCACATACCCCGACAGCCTTGCCAGCGCCTGCTGAACGTGAAACCGACTTCTTCCAAAAATCACAAGATCATCGGCATATAGCAGAGTTTTCACGTGTCCCGACGGATCCTGAACGCGTCGTGGCAAATCGCTCAGTAATAGGGAGAAAAGTAGCGGACTCAGGTTGTCACCCTGTGCTACACCCGTGGACTGAACAAACGGGTCTAGAAGGGCTACTCCGTCGTCTATGCTCACTGAATTCTCCTGCAGTATGGCCTTAATCAGCAGTAGCATGTTTTCAGGAACCCCGCTTTGAGCAAGTTTCATTAAAATCTTGTCACGTGGCGCCATATCGAACGCAGATTTTAAATCTACAAACACCGCAAATAGTGCTTGTTTTGGCCTCCGGATCGCCTGATGCACCTCTTAAAGCAAGATCTCACACGCGGTCATGGTGGAGTGACCTGCACGAAATCCATGCTGCTCAGGCGGGATACAGGAGCAAGCCTCTAGGTACCTTGTCAACCGCCGAGTAATGAGGAGAGCCAGCAGCTTGTAGCAGCAGCTCTTCTTCGCGATCGCCCGCCATGAGGATGCGTCATGAGGGCTGCCTTTGTTTTTCGGGATGATGCTAAGGAGAGCATTGCTCCAGCATGCTGGCAGACGTCCATGTCGTAGGCAGGCGCTGAACAGACTCGTCCAACAAAGAAACATGTCAGCCGCATACTTAAGGTGTTCGTTGCGGATAAGGTCCGGCCCAGCCGTCTTGTTCGACTGAAGATGTTCCAGCGCACGCAGAACCTCAAACACTGAAAACTAGGCGCCTAAAGCCTCACGCATGGCGGTCGGCCACCTCCTGAAACAGGACCTTCTAAACAAGTCAAGGCCGCTTTTCGCCGCCCTTCCAAGCGTCATCGCCGATTGGCTCCGAGTGAGCCGGTTCCGCGCGGCTGCGCCGTCACCCGTGTTCGGGCGCGCCTACCTAAGTCGACCGACGACTTTGATTTCGGGTCTTTGTCCAAGGCCGTGTCCATGCTCGCTCGCATCGACCCGAAACTAGGCGACACTCTTCGAGGCATTGTAAAGGCACTGCGTCCCCTGCTCGCCTTGGCCCCGTTGCTGCAAGGCTTGGTGTCTCCCGCACCAGCTCCCAAATGATGAACCCTGAGCCCACTCAGTTTCCCGGCGCAGCCCCCCATCCCCCTCGTCTGTCCGTTTCAGTAGCAGGTAACCCTCCCGTAAGGGTCACTTGCCCCAGATGCGGCCGGGACTTCACTCGCCGCGGTCTCCCCATTCACCAAGCTAGATGTCGTCCCACGTCTACAACTCCCGAGTCGTCTTTGACTGGTTCCTCCACGGCAGCACTCCCGTCACAACCTAGACAGTCGCTGGTCGACAGGCTCATACTTGCGTCGCAACAATCTAGGGTAATGCGTGTAGTCCCCCGGGCTGTGAGGCCTTTGGTTGCCGAGTCCCTATGCAACGTCCTCGACCTTGTGGCGGCAACAACGACGTCCCCTCGTGGGAGTCGCTCTTGTCTTTCGCTTACGTGGTCCTTCAACTGCCACCTCGCACTTCGTCGTCCACCTCTTTGGCAGCGACTGTTCGGTCGAACCTCTGAGCGTTCCGCGACGGCTGGCGGTTCGAATCTCGCGTAGGTGGTGTTAGAAGAGTCGCATCAGATGCGTGCGACTCCCCTGAGGACTCGGCACGCCGCGTTTCGCCTAAACTGTCCGAGGGAGACGTTTCCGGGGCGGCCCGCGTACTATGCTCTACGGACTCGTTTGTTTCGGGAGACGAAGTCCTGGCCTCGCTTGCCGCCAAGCACCCACCTGCCCCGTTGGACTCGGTTTTTCCGGACACTCCTGACTCTATGACGCAGCGTCACTTTTCAGTCGATGATGTCTTGGAAGCTGTTGCCAGCTTTCCGACCAGTTCGTCCGCCGGTCCTGACGCTTTGCGTCCGCGTCATCTGAAGGACCTTCTTGTACCCGTGCTTGGACCGGTGGCAAGGAGACTGGCCGCAGCACTTGCCAGAGTGGTGGACGTCTTGAGATGGGGTACACTGCCGACTGACGTCAGGGAGATTATATTCAGCGCCAAGCTATTCGCACTCCGCAAAAAGGACTCATCTATTCGCCCTATCGCCTGTTCTCTCACGATACGGAGGATTGCTGCAAAAATAGCCTGTCGTGAGGTCAAAGATCTTATCATTGAGCAGCTTGGCCCGCACCAGTTGGGTTTTGGCTTAGCAGGCGGGGCGGAGGCAGCTGTACATGCAGCAAGAGCCTTCGTCCAATCAAGCCCGCCCCGAACGGCACTCTTGAAGTTGGATTTTCGCAATGCATTCAATACTATTCGAAGGGATCATATACTTCGTGCAGTTTGTGATGCAGTACCGGAAATCTCCAACTTAGTGAATCACGCATACAGAGAGCCATCCGTCCTGTTGTTTGGGGCCCACACGTTGTTCTTGGCATCAGGTATACGGCAGGGAGACCCCTTGGGGCCGGCTCCATTCAGCCTGGGTATCCGTGAGCTGGTCAACTCAATACAAGTGCCTTTCAACGCCTGGTACCTCGACGATGGCACACTCGGTAGACCGATGGAAAACTTACTCAAGGAAGTGCGCAGAATTCTTGCCTTTGAGACAGTCAGTGGCCTGGTGTTAAACACGGCCAAATGCGAGGTGTTCGCGCCGGGGACAGACCTGGACGACCCCACATTGAGTGCCTTACTTGCGTTACTACCGGGGTGTAGAGTCGTGTCTCAACACGAAGTTACGCTCCTTGGCGCACCGCTCCTACCATCTGCACTGTCGAGTCTACTCGACCCCATGATGGACAGATTGTGGGCAATGCAAGAACGTCTGCCTCTGGTCGGAGCCCACCAAGGGCTTTACCTACTCCGCTCGTCGTTCTCCGCGTGTCGCATCGTACATATCATACGATCCATAGACTGTTCGGGTACATTCAACCAGCTTCTCCAACCATTCGACGACCAGGTGGTGGAGGCCCTCGAAACGGTTTTGGGTCTGAACTTACGACCACGAGAGATGCGCCAGGCGGCTCTCCCCACCTCCATGGGCGGTCTTGGTCTTTCATCGGCCCGCTCCTTGGCAGGCCCTGCCGTGGCCGCCTCGATGCACGCTACTTTGGGTCATGTCCAAAGCCTGCTCCCGCCGAAGGCTTGGGCATTGTTTGAGGCAACTCGCGACGCTATAGCGGCTGGACTCCAAGCTTCACCGCCTGATAAGAATAGACTTGCCTGCCAGAGGGCCTGGGCCGAGAAGGTACACGAATCTTCGCTTACTGAATTGCTTGAAGAATGCGGTGACGACCAGAATAGGGCGCGCCTCCTTGCCGTCGCTCGCCCAGGAGCGAGCGACTGGCTACACGCACTCCCCGCTAACTTATTGGGTACCCGCCTTGACTACCAATCCACCCGGATCTGCGTTGGCCTGAGACTGGGAGCTGATTTGGTAGAGCCACACAGATGCACTTGTGGCGAGCCTGTCAGACGCCTGGCCAGACACGGCCTGTCTTGCGCTCACTCGGCGGGCCGGCGCCCACGTCACACCGCTCTGAATGACATTCTTGCAAGGTCGTTGCGAAAGGCCGGAATCCCTTGCGTCCAGGAACCGCCTGGTCTTTCTAGAGACGATGGCAAGCGGCCCGACGGCTTGACTTTGATACCTTTCTACAAGGGTCGTTCCCTGGTATGGGATGCGACGGTGACCGACTCTCTGACCCCCTCCCTTGTCGGTTTCGGCGCTTCTCGCCTAGGAACCGCCGCTTCCCGCGCCGAGACATCAAAGATAAGAAAGTATGCGAACTTAGGCCGGGCGTACCACTTTTCACCCTTCGCATTCGAGACGCTGGGTGGCCCTGGGCCCCCCACAACCACGCTAATTTCCCAGGTTGGCGACGCTTTACAACAGGCTACGATGGACAAGAGAGCAGGCACTTTCTTCTGCCAAAGGCTTTCCCTAGAGATTCAGAGAGGTAACGCGATTTCGGTGCTCGGAACTATGAAAGACTGGATGGACCCGCGTCTTCGCGTCAGGGGTCGGGCAAGACTCCCACTCGGACACGAGTGATAGATGAAGAGTGAGCCATCGGTGCCGTGGATTTAAACATTCACATGTATACATTTAATTCATAAATCAACTTCTAGAAATGTGGGATAATACAAATAATTGGTCCCTACAAACACTCCTAATTACGCATTAAAACCCACTTTGTTTTCTACAAACACCCCTAATTACGCAGTAAATCCCACTTTGTCCCTACAAACACCCCTAGTTACGCATTAAAACTCACTTCCTCCCTACAAACACCCCTAATAACGCATTAAGCCCCACTTATATAGCAGATATATAGTTGCAGAGTATTTAAGCATATCTGTTCATCCAGACGAGCGGAGTTACGAGCTCAAGAAGCACCACTGTCGATGGAAGAAATGTTTCTTCAGTACTGTTGCGAAGCAGGACTACTGCAATGTGTTGAGCATCCCACGAGAGGTAGCAATGTTCTTGACATTGTTTTGGCTCGAGATTATATTGTTGACAACGTCATCGTTTCACCGGTGCCAGTTGCAACAGACCATCAGATGGTCTCGTTCACGATCTCTAGTTGTCCTAGTGTGACGACGGATCGGACACAACTCTGGGACCTTGACAAGGGAGACTGTGAATGCCTAACCATTAAACTGAACGGCCTTCTTCCAACCCTGTATTGACGTAAATTATATGTACAACAAATTTGTCACTTACATGCACTTCCTGATGGATTGTTGTGTACCCAGGAAGTCTCCTAATCTGCATGGTGCTCTGGATTCTAGCATAGAACGCATCACACAAAATTAAACAGAGCGATGCCAGAAGAAGGAGCTAGACTGCAAAAGAAACTGCAAATATGCTTCATAGAAAAAGAATCATCGAATAATGCTCCGTAGCCCAATCGGCTGTTCCCTCCACGATTCATAGATACATCTAAAGGCGAATGAAAGTTAAAGACTGTTTAAGCTCGATCAATAGAGCAGATGGATTGGCTGCTACACAAAACCAGGAGAAAGCTGAAATTCTGCGCGGAGTATTCGCCGCAACGTATCCATCACCCACGGATGTCCAGCTACGCGATGCACGTCCTACTCTACCAACGCCGCCTGTGTCTGAGGATCTGCGCATGGTTGAGGACGTTGACTCTTCTCCAGAAAATCTTGAACGCCACCTTCGCTCTCTAGTCAACAAACGAAGTGCCACGCCTGATGGTATCCCAGCTCTTGTATATATAAAATGTGGATATGATGTGTGTGTTCCGTTGTCATTGATATTTCGCAGAACCCTTGAAGATGGTTGGGTCCCAGACCTTTTCCGCTGCGCCATTGTCTGTCCGGTTCATAAACGCGGCGACAAAAGCGATCCAAACAACGAAAGGCGTGTATCGCTTACCTCTGTGCCGTGCAAGCTATTTAAAAAGGGAGTTAGCCGATGCGATCTATAGAAATGCGAATTCACAAGGTCTAATTTTGAGGGAGCAATTTGCATATCGACCAGGCCATTCTATTGTACTACAACTACTGGAAACGCAAAGTGACTGGGCTCTTTTAACTAATGATGGCAAGCCCTTCGACTGTGTATACTTCGACTTTAAGTCTGCATTTGAAACCACTACACACTTGAAGCTTCTGAACATTCTCCCGCGGTACGGTGTTGGACAGAAACTCATAAACTGGATCAAAGCTTTCCTTGAACATAGGACCTTTAGAGTGAGAGTAAATGATTGTCTGTCGTCAATGGCTAAGGTCACGTCCGGTTGTCCACAAGGAACAATTCTTGGACCCTTTATGTATATATTATATACTGACTCTTTAACGTATATTATATCTGAAGAAGTGCGAGTGAACATTTACGCGGATGATGTAAAAATGTATGTATCTGTAGAAAATGAAACGAACGTGACTACTCTTTAAGAAACCCTCGATAAATTTATAGAATGGTGTAGAGGATTAGATCTAAAGCTTTCTGTAAATAAGTGCGCAGTTCTGCCTTCGGCAGCAACAACTCCTGTACATAACTACACATTAGGTACTGAACAGCTAGCGGCAAAACCATCGAAAAAAGACTTAGGAGTTCTGACAAGTAATACGCTGAGCTACACACCGCATGTTCTAGAGGTAGCTGCGTCAGCTAGTCGGAGAATGCACTGGATAATGCGATCCTTTGTCTTGAAAGACCCTAATCTGTATGTCAAACTTTACAAGCAATTTGTCCTACCTGTGATTGTATATGCCTCTCCAGTATGGAACCTAGGATTGAAACGTGATAGAAATTTGATAACAAAACTGCACAAGAAGTTTTTAAAACGTGGTGCTTTTCGTTGCAATATGAGGACTTGTGATACAAAATGTAATAATATTGATGCTGTTCTAGATTATATTGATAAGGCTACGTTCATCCCTATCTGTAAATTCCCAGATCGAGCGAACATATTATTTGATTCTATTTTGACGAACACAAGAGCCGGGATCAACATACATGCTAAAGCTGTTGCCCGGAAAGAAATTGTTAACAAAATGTTTGCCTGGCGCAGTACCAGGAACGCGAACTACGTACAAGCAAATTGATGTGTTCTAATAAAGCTCCCCTGCTAAAGGGTGTGTAAATATATAAATATATAAAATATCTAGCACAGCGTTGATCCAGTGGATGATATAGCATTGCAAATTAAATAGTGGTAGCAGCGCAGCCTCATAAACTGAAGAAGGTTCACCAGCTCCCGGTAGGGCTAGTCATTGGACAACCGAGGGGGGAGACCAAAAATGAATGTAGAATAGAAACTGAGGAAAACAAGGTCGAGACCGAGAGCAGAGACGTTTCTTACGCGGCGATTGACGAGCACTCGGAAGGTAGAAATGAAACCGCGTCTGGGTTACCGGGAGAAGAGGAGACAGACGAAACAACAGGGATTCTAAGAGAGCTTATTGACAAACAACCTCAGAACGCCGTTCTGGCGTTGCAACAAACAGAAAGCTTAGTAAAACTATGCGAACCACACGCTCTTACGAAGTGGGTTTGTAAGCCCCACACTAAATACGCAGATTGCTAGTGACGCATGTGTGCAGTATGCATCCCCGAAATGCGGGTATTTGTGGCA
Organism: Dermanyssus gallinae; assembly: GCA_003439945.1. Lineage (NCBI taxonomy): Eukaryota > Metazoa > Arthropoda > Arachnida > Mesostigmata > Dermanyssidae > Dermanyssus > Dermanyssus gallinae. The sequence goes on from QVRM01006639.1 coordinate 66,836, forward strand.
TATTTGTTCATAATTGCATATTTGGGAAATAATGCCCGGAAAGCCCCACACTAATTACGCAGGTTTCTAGTGACGCATGTGTGCATTATGCATCCAGAAAGACTTCCAAAAAATTAGCCAGTGTTAGATGTCCTTTAGGCATTTACAAACATGTTCATAGTTGCATATATGGAAAATAATGTCCGGGCAGCCACATCGGTGAGACAAAAAAAGGGTAGTTGCATCGTTACTCTTAAATACGACCGCCCCCTGCCATGGGGAAAAATCTAAAATTACCGCGTTCTGAAATTGCACTCTTAAACGACGTCCCAATATTTGCAAATAAATGCCCATATATATATATATATATATATATATATATAATGAATATGACAACACACTTAGCCACACGAACCCACATGTGTAGAGTACAAAGAAATTTAAACTAGGCGCTTCACCCATGAATGCCTTAGGTTAATATGCGCATGTGTATCGCGCCTGTGTGCATGTATATATATATATATATATATATATATATACACAATAGTGATGTAGATAAGACGGGACACAAACAAAGCTCGGGTCACATAGAGCAAAAAACGAGCAGGAGAAAAAGACAGACGAGCATCAGCGGTTCGGCAGCACAGCAGAAGAAGGAGGATCTCCCGTGATCTCCTCAAGGCCGGGAGGGGGGAGTAAGCAGTGCAGAAGGAAGAAAACATGTAAGGGCGGCACGGCGTGATAATCGCAATGCCCTTATAGGCGGGGGCGACGACGCGACACGACACAATACTAGCCGTTGGTGGAACAACGGCGTACGAACCAACGACACAATCTAAAGGAGCACAACACAGTCCAAGCACGAGATACAAGAGGCAAGCGATCCGGCGTGCGAATCAAAGGCGGACGCCCACTGGACCAGCGGACGGTAGAGGCAGGCGCTTACACACACGAAGAGGCGGCAGGAGATAAGAAAAGCCGAGGGATTTACACCGAGCAAGCGGACCCTCCGAGGAAGAGGAAGCCATCCAATCCGGACGGCCCTGGATCGCGCCCTGCCTGCCTCCCAGCAGGTCAGGGGTAAAGAGGCCGGGCAGTTTTCTCGGCGCCTTCTGCCGGGACGAGTTCTCGCCGTTTTTCCTTTACGTAAGACCAGCGTTGCTTGTCTCAACCACCCCCCCCCCCCCACCACCTCGCCCTACCATGTTCTGCTTGGCCATTTCTCTTGTTTTTCCGCCCGTACATCCTGCTCTCGCTGTGCCCTTCTGCCTGTGCGCTGCCTGTGATGTTTCCCTTCTACGGCTTGGCCCCTATCGTCAGCCCACCGCGTTTCTTGACGTCTTAATGGCGACGTGCTCAGCACACTAGGCCCTGGCTCACGGTAGTCGTCACGCTCGTGCGATCTTACCAGCAGCTGCAGCAAGGACGGCCACGTGGCGCACGCTGTATGCGCCGTAGGTCCTGGTACTGCTGCTTTTCGTCCTCGTTGCTGGTTGCTAAACTAGTGGGCTAACATGGGCTAGCTAGCCAGTGTGCACATATATCGCACGCGTCTCTAGCTGTAGAGGCAACAAACGCTTTGATAGCGACCCTTTCATCCCCCATCATCGCCTAGCTAACTGCATCGCTACTGCGAGCGCCGAACCCGTTCCGCCTTGCTCCACCATGACCATCTCTAGCTCCACCAGTCAGCACTCAGCGCGGTGCCAGCATCCGGGGCACTGTTATCAGAGCGCCCGATCCCTCTTCGGCTATCTATGTGGATCGCGGGCTGGTGGTGGAATTCGAGAAATGGAAGGCAGCGTCCAGTGCCAGACGGACAGTTCACGCATAAAACCACATTTCCGACAACCGACGGATGATGATGAGATGACATTGCTTCATCGCTGATTAGCTCGGCATGCTAGCAGTGTGCCATCGTGCGTGTGCTTGTATGTATGTACGTAATGTATGTATGCACGGATGCATGTGGTGCGTTTTCTGTTTGGTATGCCCACGCTGCAAGTGACGCCTGTAGAAACGGTGCCGTTCAGAGTGAAAGCAGACCGACTTACAGACATAGATACCGAGAGATAGATACGTAACTATGCGCATCAGCGTGCCGTCGTTGTTGGCTGAACACGGGTTGGAGTAACGACAAGTAACGAACGACACACGCAGTTGGCAGAGATGTAGTCCAAACTTTATTTGTCGTCGCCGTTGGGGCTGAGGATGGGCGGGGTGGGAGGGGGGTCGGGGGTGTCGACAAAAGCCTCCGCTGGCGTTGCAGCTTGACCGAAAGTCGAACTACAGCTGTGTTGGGCAGGGGGTGAAAGCATCTTCATGGAGCTTTATCAACCGAGAAAATAAGCACGAAAGAGAGATAGAGAGAGAGGCGGCAAAGAAAGACATACATAGAGAGAGAGAGAGCAAGAGCGGCGAACTCGACAGAGACGTGTCATTGGAGATGCTTGTCAGTAAAAGAGAAACGCCATGCTAGGTTACGAAAAGCGTTACGGCAGCTGATGTTGTTGGACACTGTCAGCGAAACAGAGAGAGTCTACCGCAGCCTTCGTAGTCAATCGCGCAACTTGCACATGGCGTTACGCAATAGGCAGGAGAATCAATTAGTTGACTTTACGTATTTTTCTCAGTTACTGAACTGTGCAGTCGCGCGCGTGTACTTTAACTAGTGCTAACAGCGCGAATAGTTAGGACTCGTCACGTGGAAAACAACGCCTTTTTTATGCCTAGAACTCTAACGCACGGTGTGTACCATTAGATGGCAGTTTACGGACACACCAGCGGCAACGTTCTGCGTTGCAATCACCTGTTTCAATGGCGTCATGATACGTTGCGTCAGACACGCACGGTTTTCGAACTCGTTCAATTAAATGCAGCAGATAGGGTAACCTCATACTCCTACCTCGCTTGCATCGATCATGCCCCAAAAACCTTTATGCTCACCTCTCTTTTCCTCTCTCCCTCTCTTTCTCACCCTCTGTCGCAATTCGTTGGCGTCCTAAAGTTTTTAGCCGACGCTGCATCTAATCCTAATGAGCCCCCGTATAGTATATACAGCATCATGCTGTATCACTAACAGTAGAAGTAGAAGAGAATGAAATAAAAAAAATACTTTTATTGTAATATTCACATTTGTTGTGCTTGAGTGGTGCGTGTGATAGGATAGTCCGTTAGGCTGTAGGTGGGCTCGAATGTTTCAACTCCTAGCTTGCCCATTTGTTTCTCTTTTTCTCTCAAGTTCTCGCTCTATTCATCTCCACCGTCTCGGCTTTCTTTTGATGACCGCTACACGGTGTCGCTCACAGCCGTCGCGTGTTGGTTCGACCAAACACGTGTATGGTAAAACAAGCAGCTGGACCAGTCGCCCCAGACTCGCCGGTAACCCGCACATGAGAGAGCTCAGCGAGCGGCCTGCATATTGGAATAAGAGACAGGTTTATCTACGCCGTCCCAATAGCACAGAGCTGATCGACGTAGCCTGGCGAACTGACTCCGGGACAACCGCTTGCCGGCCATCCTCTACCCGCCTTATCATTACTAGGATTGGCGTCTCACGCCAACGCTTTCCCAGAAAAGAACACAGGCACACCACAGCGTCCTGCACCCTTATAACTTTCCCTATTACCATGATTCATCTGCAAGCCCCCGGATGCGTATCATGAACCTCTTTTATCCTAAACACGCACTTTGGCGGACTAACGGTTCCTGTACAGACACCGGTTGCCAAGACATCAAGCAAAACGAGGCCCCTCTTATTTATGCGCCTGAACGACTTAACTGGCATATATATATATATATATATATATATATATATATAATATATAATATATATACGCGGCGTCCGTCCGCGGCACGCTGCTGAAGTGGTCCCAACCCACTCTATACGAGATAGAGTAATATTCTCAGTGCACACGTTCTCAGGAGACAATTGTCGCTCCATCTGTATTCTTAATAAATGTTAACATATATATATATATATATATATATATATATATATATATATATATATATATATATATTTGCGTTTTTACAGCCATAGTTTAGTTATTATACCGTATACGCTTTTTTGCAGTGCGTATGTTTCTTGCCATTTTGTCTTTGTTGCATTTGCTGCACTTTATGTACGTTGTGGCGGTAAATCATAAAATACGGCATAAAGTTATACTGCAGCTAACAATGTTCACATTGAGAAGGTATCCGGTATTCAAACTAGAACCAAGTTACAGCTCGTTGGAATCGATCGGTCAAGATTTGCTATTGGCACGGTGACGCCCGGTCACTAGCTATAATACCATGGCAATGAAGACAGTAGACCTTAGTCAAAGCCTTATAATATGTGTAGTCACAATTTAAGATTACCTGGCCCATTATAGGACAGGGATAGGTTTTTGTTCGCATGACGTTTTAAATAAAAGACAATTTACTGTCACAGCGTTGCTTCTAAATGTTGGCTAGAAAGAATAATATTAGTAGAGCCGTGCATAGAATATATATATATATATATATATATAGAATAGCGTCCTACATCCACATGCTTATGAATAGATGTATTTATAAATCGCTTGGCATGTATTTAAAATATGTAGGTCACTTAGAGCCGCATATTTACACGTTTAACCACCGGTAACTTGTTTAGAACTGACTTTTTGTTAACCTAAAACGGAGATAAATAATTCGTTTATATAAGATATCAGTTGCCGACAAACTGCCAATAGATTCACGTCAATTTCAGATCCTTTACCGTCGTATCTGAAACTGGCATATTTTATTAGCATATATATATATATATATATATATATATATATATATATATTATTTTTTCTACCAATTTCACCAATACAATGCTGTACTGCATTAAATTACCTTCCCAACGACGTCTATGCAGTATATGATGTCGTATAGAACATTAAAGTTTGCTTCAAGTAGCCAGCATCGTTCGTATGCGCTACAAGCTTGCGCTACCGCAAGGACTGAACGAACGTACACTCCTCGACATGTGACCGACTCACCGCAAAATTGCGACTGGGTTTTTTTTTTTGTTATTGGAATTCTGTATTCTACACTTAGCCAACATGAGTATGTCTGACGTTAGGCCCATTAAAAATTCCGACATTCCACTCTCGATACATACGAGACATTCCACACTCAGGTCTCATCATCGGCGTTTACTCGGACGAACGGGCGGGCGATTCCGTCAGTAGACCTCAGTCAACGGCTCCCCAACGCAGAACGACGTAGTCTGTCTTGTCGTTTCGTGCTGCTGGCGTACGTGTAGAAATCAAGCAGTCTACCTACCTATCCGCTGCACAGCTCAGGCAGCTCAGGCTCGTAAGTAAGTAACGGTCGACGTGCGATGAAAACAAAGTAAACCGGACGGCCGACGATACCCGATGCCGACTAGCCTAGCCCCCACCCATCACTCTCTGTTGCTGTATGCTCAGCATGCACACCCACTGGCATACACGCATATATATATATATATATATATGTATATATATATATATATATATATATATATACAAGCCCGCACAGCTCCCCCAGCCATACATATGTACATATGTTTTTTTTTTCGTGGAGGAGGAGGTATTAAATGCAGCTACGCACTATCGCTATGTGTCTCTATCTCAAGCAGTGTCGGACTCGACCGCCCAACGGTTGGAACTTAAGCTTCTTCACTCTTTGATAGTCAAGATCTTCATAGAACAATACTATGGGCTATCAGGAGAACTACCGGATCCCCTTTCAGATTGATTGACTGAGGTCGCCCTATGGTTCCCGCACTTGTCCAACACCCGCAAACCCGTTTTATTTAAGTTGCGCTTCTCTGCGGCTGCCGGATTGTAGACTGTTTTTCTTTGCACTTTTTGTGTTTCTTTTGGAGAAGCTCTTTTGCCGTGACTGCTTCCAGTTTCCAGGCCCGCCTATTAAAGACGATGTATTCTGCGAACTCTAGACTGACCCAAGGTGGATCGCTGACCTCGTGGTGTAGGACTCTTTCCCTGATCGATTTGTCTCGGTCAAGTCTGCTTGCCGTTAACCGCGCAGCCCCCCAGGCTAAGCACTGTAGCAATGACCTGTTGTGTCCTCACGTGCCTCAAGGCAGAACACGCATGTCGCCGACGGAGCCATTTCAATTCGGAAAAAGACGAGTTGAACTTCCATGTCCTGTGAGAATGCGCGAGGTGATAGGTAAGGTCGTTCCCTGACCTCATTGCTCATGCCTTAATATCTGGCAGCAATCCTCTAGGACCCTCGGGAGAATGGCGTTCCATTCAGCATGCCATGTCTTAATTGTGAAATTTATCTCTCTGTTTTTTTTCCGTCTGCGTGGGAGCACCTTAGTTCTATAATCGATTTATTTCCAGTGCCTTAACATCCCAGGGGATCTGCCTTCCCTGCCAGTACTAAAGCAGCATTCGTGCTGACTGTGCGGTACCCCTGGATTTCCCTCAGGGCTCCCTGTGAGGAGTTCTTTTCCGTGGCCAGTCTAAGTCCCGCTGCATCCATTCACTCTGACGTCAACTGTACAACTTTGTTCATATTCAGTTCAAGCTTGTCAGCAGTTTTAATCTGCACGACTATCGCAGGGTCGCCAGCATAGGCCACTGTGTCCACTTCTTGGGGAAGGCCGTTAGACGGAGAACGTCGTCGTAAGCCAAGTTCCAGAGAAGTGGGCCAAGTATAGACTCTGGCAGACCTTCGAAACCCCATCTGTCATTTGAAAGCTGACTTAACCGTTTACAACTGTTGGTAGCCGGCAGATACGAAGGGACCTTTTTCGTATTGGTGTGTTCAGAATGGTATTTTATGGTAAGCTGTTGAAGACGTTCCCAACGTCTAGAATAGCGACCAGGAGCAGCTGCCTTGCCTGTATGGTAGAGCTGCATAGCAATTTCGCCTAACTACGCGATGTATTGCAGTTAGGACAGATCGGTTCTTACGGAGGCCGTGTTGTGCGTCCGATAGTAGGCCGTGTCCTCTGCGAAGAGCCTGAGTCTTTGCTCAATTATGGCCTTGTATCCTTTTGCCAGCGAGCTCGGCAGGCATATATATATATATATATATATACATTCATATATATAGTCATATATATAGCACACACCGATCAAACGTGTAAAAGCACGAACGAATGGAGCATTCATCGGGTTGCAGCATTAGTGGGATCGTAGGAATTCCTATGGCGGGACCGGTCTCGCCGTCGTCGTCCATGGCTACTCTACGGTGTTCTTCATTACCCAACCGTGCCGCATTTGACCCTGCATTGTACGTGCTTTGTAGAAGAAGGGCAAAAGGAGGAGGAGAAGAAGAACGGAGAAAAAGGGAGGCCTGTTTTCCGCCGTCTCATCAGCCTGGACAAGCGGAAGAAGGTATCCCTGGCAAGCTCCGGTGATTGCCAATGTGGCAAAGAGGGGGGGGGGTAGCATACTATATTAGCTAAATAAAGGCTGCGAATTGAGAAAGAAAAAGCGAGCAGCGAGGTCACGCGAATAGCGGAGACAAGCTTATTTCTGGATATATATATATATATATATATATATATATATATATATATGCATATATATACATATATATATATATATATATGCATATGCATATATATATATATATATATATACATACAGAAGGTTAGTCAGTCTCGTGGTAGCCATAACACATAGTTACAGCCCAGCCCCGTTACAACCACGGGTTTTTTTTTACACCGCCTTTTAAGTGTCGGGCCGTCGGCAAGCAAGCCCCACTTTAACAACGAGTGGGAAAATGACGCTCTCTTTCCAGCTTGTGCCAGTACTACTACTCGCGAGCGTCTGTTAGCTGGACCCAAAGTCGGCACAATTAGAATTAACTAACAGCGGCGCACTATGACGCTTCGCCACAACCGGCCCTTGCCCGTCTGGCATGCCCTCACACACAGACACACGTGTTGCACATCTAGCTAGACTTCTAGTAATGTAGTTAGACTTAGATGTATCATCCTATCAACCTGCAAGAGAGCGCCATACTACCACTCGGCAGCGTGCTTCTCTTATAGGATCGTGAAGAGAGACGCAGAACATAGTAGTGGCTAAGTCTAATAGACGGGAAGCTCAGATGGACCTGATACCGCAGACACAAGGAGCAGCGTGAGATGCCTCATTTTCCCTAGAGGACAGGCAACATCGAGCTCGGCCGTTGCAATTCTTACTCAGCTGCGCCGTCGAGCTACACTTTCTGCACCTCGGATTACAGAGTTTGCCGTTTGTTTCAAAGTAATCCATGTTGTAACACTAAACACATTGCGCTGGTTCTCGATATAAGGCAACGCAGTGTCGTTTTAGCTCAAGCCAATCATCTGCCGTGAAGTTCTTACCTATAAATGTTAAGATGACGTGCTCGGTCGTCGAAATAGTGCTTGTTCTTACAATGTTGGTCTTCACCTTGACTGCTTTGCAGACCTCGAAAGATTTCAATGCAGCTAAGGCTAAAACAGTTGGCGGTATGTCTCGTGGTATAGAGCTGATAAAGGATGGAACCAAGTTCTAACTCAGCAGGAGAAAGCGGTTAAAACAGCCGCAAATAATGAAGCCAAGAAGACTGCATCTACAGTTATTGTAGGTCTGAGGGACGGGCCTACCTAGATACCATTATGAAAAGGAAACTGGCCCTAGAAACAGCCAGACGGGCTAAGGCGGAGAGAGACCTCAATCAAGGCGGTCGGGAGGAGGTGCTGAGGCAGGGAGAAGGGGGAGCAGCTAGGCCCTCCAGAGGATCTCGACGCATCTCCCCCAGGGCAAGCATTCGCTAGACGCATATAGCGTTAAAACACGAGACTTCCTCCTCAGGGTTAATGAAGTAATGCCAATGCAATCCCGGACCTTGGGAAGGTGGGGAGGTTATCGGTTTTAGTCGGTGCGAGTCCCACACTAGCTGCTGCTAGCTAATAATCCCCGCAGCGCATGTGCATAATGCATGAGCGGCACTAGCATGAGCACCATCATCACTGCAAGCCAGGCGGGACTACTTTGAACTTTAAAAGGCTTATATAAGACTTTACTTTGATCAAAAACTGGAACACGAAAGGCAGGAGAAACGACGGCTACTCGAAAGAGCAGAGATATCAGCTTATATCGTGCTTAGGGACGGGCAGGTAAAGAGCCACCTAACTAGTATTCTATTCAATCGTGAAGTTGTGGCCGTATCTCCATTTGTACAGCATCCGCTTACAGGTATACTGGAGCAGTACAACACAAATCTGCCTTTGAGATTGGGGAAGGTGTGCCAGGTCCTACGGTCACTCTCAAAGAGAAAGAGCTCAGGGCCCGATCAGGTCTACTTTAAGCATCGGATCCAGTCACTCCCTATCCTGGCAGAAACTCTTTGTGATTTCTTTAATGAAAATATAAAGAGGAACGAATGCCTAAAGTCTAGCATGTTGCCAGGCTTTCACTTTTGTTTAAGGGTAGTCATGATGAAGACAAACAGGATCCAAATCTCACTCGTGGAGCGGCGTCAGAACACACATCAAAGAACACTTTCTGTAAGTTGGTTATTCGGCGGATTGAGCACGTGGCTAGGCCGTTTCGAGCAATTCGGATTTAGAAAAGACTTAGAAGCGTGAAGACGATAAAGCATTATGAAGAAACCTTTTTGAACTGTATACTATACCCAATTTGATTGAAATAAACATATTTCAATCAAAAAGTGCAGATCTCAACACCAGTCGGTTGGAACACGATTTTGAGATCAGATATCTGCTCGAAAAATTTTGGGCTGAACTGCGATGACTCCGTGACGGACATCTAAGAACAGTAAAGAATAAGAAACATGTTTGTTTCTTCATGACCTGATTTTTTATGGTTTTAATGTGCGTTATGTAAGACGTTTGCTGGTGTACAGTGATGTGGTCTGGCCGGTAGGTACCTCATTATTTGCCACAGTACGAAAAAGAGACGCGTGTCATTCTTATTTATTCTCGATATTTCTCACAGGTACGCCTACCAAAAAAGTGTTTACTGTGTTCATTAGCAGTAAGAGCTCCAAAGCGCCTTCCAAACAATGGTTCGTCTACCACAACAACGCGTCAGTCTATATGGCTAAAAATACGACTTAGCATCGTAAATTTCTTTTTTCTCCAAAGTGCTAACATAAAAAAATTATATAAATAAAAAAATTCCTCCAAAAATAGAAACAAATTGAGAAGAAAATTCGATTTACGTGGATCAGTGCGCGAAGCTGTCCAGCGCGGGCTGGAAGAATAATAAAATGCAATTTGGAAACGTGCTTTGTTTTACGCATCTATCTACCGCAATAAGAAACGTATAAATATCAGTGAAAATAAGAATGAATTCTAAATAATTTATTTACTTATGAAAGACAGCAAAAACATATCCATACTCTATTGTAGGAATCGCAAAAACGTATATACAGGTAGTTCCATAAGTTCTTAGAATGAGCTTTTTAGAATTCGAATTTTGGCGCGCTTCCACCGCTATTAGGAACTGCAACTTTTCGGCTGCTAGCAATCAAAATATTATGGTGATTGGCCGTTGCGATTTCGTTTGATAGCTTTTTCCGTGCAACGTCTCGGCGTGATTTTTAAAAATTAAGAAAAAATAGTTTCGAGTGGTTATCAAGCATTTTTATTTCAAAGGTTGGAATGCGACTTAAGTAAAAATTGGGTTGGACGAGACGTACGGTGACTCTGCGCCATGTTTTGCCACTGTTTCCAACTGGATTAATGTGTTAAAAAGAGGTCGCAGGAGCACCGAGAATGAACTACGTCCAGGAGGCCAAAAAACGGCAACTGATGAGGAAAACATAGAGAAAGTGCGAAACATCGTTGGCACAGATAAGCGAATGAACATTAAGGAGATAGCGGAGACATTAGGAATCAGTTTAGGTAGTGTGCATTTTATCCTATACGAAAACTTGAAGATGAAAATGCTCAGAGCAAAATGGCTGTCGCATTTGCTCAACCAAGGCCAGAACGACGCGCGTGTTTCCGCTTCACAGCGAAATTTGGCCAAGATGTCGAAAAATCCGTCGGATTTTTGGCGCAATTTCGTGACCGTCGATGAAAGCTGGGTCCATCACTACACTCCCCAGACCCAAGAAGCATCTTGCCAATGGTGTGCACCTGATGAAGGACCTCCAAAGAGGGTGCGGACAACGGCATTGACCGGAAAGGTGATGGCTACAGTTTTTTAAGACCAACGTAGAATAATGCTGGTCGACTACCTTGAGAGCGGTAAAACGATCACAGGAGAATATTATGCAAGACTGTTGGACTGCCTTTAGCAAGAACTCATCGTGAAACGGCCCGCTTTGCAGAAGAAGGTTGTCCTGTTTCACCAGGACAATGCTCCTGCACACAAGTCCCGGCAAGCATCGGCAAAACTGGCCCAACTGAGGTTCGAACTTATTGAACAACCTTCCTATTCTTCAGACCTGGCCCCCTCTGATTATTTCCTCTTCGAACATTTGAAGAATAGTCTTGGTGGAAAGCGTTTTTCCAGGAATGAAGAGGTTAAGGCTGCTGTCAATGCCTATTTTCAGTCTAAAGATGCGGAATTCTACTTAAGAGGTATAAAAGCTCTGAAATCTTGGTGGGAAAAGTGTATTGAGCATCTCGGGGAGTATATCGAATAAGATAAATTTAAAAACATGATTTGGAAAATTCTTGGTTTTCATTCTAAGAACTTATGGAACTACCTGTATATATATATATATATATATATATATATATATATATATATATATATATATATATATGTGCATTCACTGCAGCTGCAACGTGCAGACCACTAGTGGGAATTTACAGTAAGCAAATGCTACAGAAGCAGCCATACGGGTTTAATTTCACAAACTGCCTCTGACGAGTAGAGCTCGGTGGAACTCTCACGACGAAGAGTTTGAACGCAACTCTCTCTGAGTTCTTGAAGACCAGCGAGATTCGGTAGTATCTTTTTATTAAATTACTTTTTATGTTAGCACTTTGGAGTGAACAATTGTCTCCGCGTTAACGTGTGGTTAAGGGTTCTCTAACCCGGGGTTAGCCCAGTTCAACAATGTGCCCCGAACAGATGCTGCGTTCCTCTTTGGATGTCAAGCGACAGCCTCTGACGCAAAAATTCCGATGCTCTTGAGTCTTCCGTGGAGAGGTTAAGGCGCTCCTCAGACCCACGCGCGTCCTGGTTCTCCCATTGTTTCAAAAGCCAACGGATCAAATTGGTGCGGATAACCAACGCCAGAGTATTTTCTACATTTGTTAGCCTCTGCTAACCTAGACGCATGACCTGCCTGGTCCGCACCTGCACCGACCATCGAAGGGACTAATGAGTCGGTTACAGTTGCGTCCCAAACAAGCATGCTACCACGCTCAAAGGGGGTCAGAGTAAGACCGTTAGGCTTTTTTCCGTCGTCTCTGGATAGACCCGGAAGTTCTAGTACGCACGGACAGCCAGCAGACCTCAGTGCTTGACTGGAAGTGTCATTTAATGCCGACTGGCGTGCTCTTCGGCCTGCACTTAAGGCGCATGATAGGCCATGATGCGCCAAAGCGTCTACAAGGTAACCACAACGACATCGGTGAAAGACAACTAGGTCGACACCAAGCCGCAATCCTGTGCTGATGCGCGTCGTCTCATCATCCAAAAGCGTCCCTATTCGTGGACAGGGAGCATGTAACCAGGCTCCAGCCCCTTGACTACTAACGGCTCGAAGCCTAGCTTTGTCAGCCACGGTGGGGGCTCTATCGATTAGGCTTGCTAATCGCTTTTCTTGCAGAGGGTCTGTCCAACTGCTCTGTTTAGTTCTTTCATCGGGAGGGGAGTCAAATAAAGACAACAATCTGTCGGTCAGCTTTTGTAGTTCAACGTTATGAGCTTCCGATCCATTCCTATCCAATAAAGCCATAACCCTCTCCGAAGCCTGAATCAATGATGACACGATCGCGGGTCCAGCCATCATGACCGCGTCCGGCATACCTAAGCCGCCTAGAGAGATTGAAAGCATTACCTGATCCCTTGCCACAGCGGTAAGCTCCCACTTGGGATAGTCTGCCTGTGGCGAAGTTCAGTTTGTCTTTCCGGCCGGCTAGTGCTTTTGGTATCCCATCCGGCAGCAAGGGCACACCTAGCAGATCCAGGTCCGCCTTGTCAACAACGCGACAGCCAGGGAGTAAGCTACAGACGCCCGTTAAAGCTAATGGTTCAAATCCGTTATGATTCATAACATAGACTTCACATTTGCCCGGGTTCAGAGTCAGGCCACTAATCACACCAAAGTCAATCACTTTTCGAATATCGTCTGGTACTGTCGGGAGGTCTCCGCCTAGAACGCCGTCATCCAGGTGGAGGACCTTGGGGATCGCCCTGCTGAAGACCTGTTTGCGATAGCATCGTGTTATGGGGCATGACCAGATGTGATGACTGACCGTAAGCCAGATTCGTCTGGTGAAACAGTAGGGAACCCACGACTTGACAGATTGGAGTAGATGGTCTCGTCGAACGCTATTAAAAGCGTTTCGAAAATCCAGTTTGACCATCACCGTCGGTACTTTGCGCGATTGCAGAAATGTATGAGCACAGTGTACTGCTACCTCTGTACCGCCAGGGGTAGCGAATCCTAGCTGATGATCGCCAAGAGCTGCTAAAACAGCATCCTTATTATCTTGACGGCTGATTTTGGCTGCCAATCGGCAAACGACCGAGAAACAGGCGATAGGGCGTAATGATCTATCTTTTTTCTTTAGTGCAAACATCCGTGCTCCGAAGATAAGTGGTATAAAATAGGTTGGGGGCGAACCCCATTTGAGCACATCAACTACTTTGGCAATGGCGTCAGCTAATCGCTCAGCCGTGCTGCCCAGTGCACCAGACAGTTGGTTCTGAAGTAGACGGGGTCTCATAAAGTCCAGGCCTAAAATATCCTCGGAGCTCACCAATCTAGCTGCACCTGGGAGATCGCCTTCCGACAGCTTGACTCTCACCCGTCTGGAGAGGTTATCGTCGAGGTAAGTCTTCGATCTCGAACCCTCGTGCGTCAGGTCCCTAAGCCTTTTTCCCGCTGAAAATTCGCGTAAGTTCTTTCTAATCACGACAGACAGGGACCGGACGTCCTTTTCCGCTTGAGGAAGTCGCAGCACGATCGGAGCGAAGGAAAACAAAAAGTACCAGGCGAAGAAGTCGTTGTACTTGGCGACGTTTGAGAAGACGTTAATAAGTTCCTCTGCAACAGTAGGCCTTACATATTTTGGTAAAATGCGTAGCAGTTTGGCTTGGCGCATGTTTGCCTGAATGTCGATGAGTAGAGTGTCTATATCAATTTCTTCCGTCAAGGCCCGATGGGCTGTAAACGGCCTGTTGGCGGCGTCAGCATGCCTAGCTGATATGTGTCTGGCAAGACCCCTTTTCGTAAAGACACCTTTGCAAACCGGGCATGTAGCCCTGTTGGAGTTATCCAAGAATGGAGATGTTTGTGCGGCCTCAGTTCCGTTTGGGTTATTATTATCTGGCATTATGATGTAAAGGCTCTAAGCTTCTCTGCGAGTGGAAGGAGAGCCAATAAAGGTTTCAGAGCTTCCGCGATTGTTCTCAAAGTTGATGCCAGATCAGAGCTGACACCCTCTATCATCCGAGCGACGTCTGTTAAGGCGCCCCCAACATCTCTGCGAGACGTTTTGTTACGGGTGTGTCTCTTTGTGGTGAGTTTAGCGGTATACCGCGGCCGAGCTTGACGACTCCTGTATGTGTTGGTTCGCTTCCGTTTGGGCCTCGGTAGCGGTCGCGGATTGGGGAGAAGCAGCTGCGGTGAGGAGCTTTCCTGTGTGGTAGAAATGCCCCTAAGGACAGCAGCGTACGAAGCCTTATCTTTGCTGAAACCTCCGGGTTGCACGTCTTCCACGACAGCAGCTTTGGCATCAGGTCCCTCGGTGATCGATGCAAACGGATGCGATGCCTTAACTTGTTGTAGAACTCTCGCCTCCATGATGATCCTGTTCCGCTCGCGGAGGTAGGCCACACGCGGACAGGAAGGCGATCCGGTCACGTGGGGGCCACTACAGTTAACACACCTCGACTGTTTCATGCAAGTCGAAGCGAGGTGATCTCCACCTCCGCATTTTTTTCAGGCCTTGCGATAGGTGCAACTGTCCGCTAGATGTCCCACTCGTTGACAATTGAAGCATAACTTCAGTTGATCGTGCTCAAGAACGACGGAGTGGGTTTTGTATCCCAGGAAGACAGACACAGGCGGTTGACGGTTAAAGGTCAAGATCACCGTCTTGCCAGTGTGACCTGGCAACACCCCACTTGCGTTTTTCCGGTGCGTTAAAGACGCACCGGAATAAACGCCGAACGTGCACCACACCATAATCTGCTAGTTCTTGGCATATCTCGTCGTCTGTGAACGCAACATCGACGCCTTGAATGACGTTAGAGCTGGACAAATTACCGTGACGGGTATCGATCCTATTGCAGAAAGCTGCGTCAGTTTTCTAGCCGCGTCCTCTGTGTTGACCCATACAGAAATGGCGGCCTTACTGCTTGATATCTTGCAGTCAGGGCAATTAGAATGAATAGCCTTACATAACTGCAGTAATGTGCCGTCAGCAAACTCGTTAGAATTCCCGTTCGGTAGTATTATACGCAGAAACACACGCACATACATACACAATCCCATCCAACAAGCACGTACATACAACTACACAGAGACGCAAACGCTGTTCTGTCTGCTCGGCTTCCAGGTTGCACAGACGGCAACAGGCCAGAATAGATTAGTTTGACTAGACTGCTATTCATTTAGCGATGTAAAAACTTGTAATCGATGCTTCTCCACATCAAATTGTGCCGTGCCGACACTGTTGGAGTCTGAAGCGGTCGTCGCTACTGGCGTCAATAGCATTTTTGTCGAGTCCCACCCATGTAGGTGTCCATCATGTACATCATGGGCTGTGTCCCGACATGTACTCTGTGTCAACGACTGAACGAGATAATCTCTTATTTTTTGTTGTGATTACATATATAGCCGTTTTTGACGGACAAATACAACTTGGGTTGCTGGACCGTCCTCCCAATTACTTGCTATATCACAACATTAAAGAAATTATCTACACGAGGAGAGTCGGATATAGGGGCTCGCGTTAACAAGTCTTAGGCTGGTGCAAGAATATTTGAACTGAACTATAAACCTGTCACCCATTCTTCATTCGACCTAGCGAAAACCGCGCTTAGCATTGCACCTCGCTTCGAGTGTTGAGATATGGGCTCTGGTGGGGCAGATAATCGAGTCCCGGCTTTGATAATTAGGTTTTTTTTTTTGTTTGACCGTTATTTTGCTGCTACGTATCTCTGCTGGCACCCCCACGGGTCCAGCATAGGGCTTCCACCGGCCTTGAAATAATGGCCAACGCTTCTATGCCGATGGGGCACTGGCTGGAAAGCTTCAGGTTGTACGTTGACAACCATATAGGCAGAGTCGACAAGTATTGGTTGGCATGAGTTCGACCGATTTCATTTGCGAAGTCCACAGGCTGCTGTGTCGGAGCACAAACAAGATTACGTGGGCGCCGCGAATTGGAATCATTGGAGCAGACACAACAGGGCGGATAAACCGCACTCCATGGCCAGGAGGCTCTTCAAGGCAGCCTTTAGATGGAGGTGAGGTGGCGGAGTCTTAGCTTTCATACTGATTATCTACAGTCGGGGAGAGGAGTGACTAAAAGAGACGGCTTTTTTTAAGCTGTCCGGATTATCGAAGAGACAAAGGCGTTCAATTTTGCATTATTCAAAGCTAGCCCGGTGCAGGTATCTACACTGCTTAGCTGAATTATTTTCACATGTTTTTTTTTTCCCAATAAGATGCTCTATATCCATCTAAGCACTTGAATCATTTCCACAGTGGCATTACATTATATAATCCAAGTTCGCTTAATGTTCAAGAAAGATTCCTAGAGAAATGTGATTGCCCCGTAAGGCCGCGGCATTGTTTGTAGACGTCGACGCTACAACAGGCTTACTACTTGAATCCCGCTCAAAGCTATTTTGGTTATACGCCATGGGTAGCTCCAGATAGAGGCCGTCTCAATTTGACGTAAGTGTAGATGCAGTTCCCCTTTCGAGCGACGGAAGCAGTCATGCCTCCATGCTATTGACTAAGTGTGCTAAGAATAGAAAATCCATTACATAAGTCGAGCGGTAGATTGCACGCTAACTAAATGTGACTAAAATATAACCCGTAAGCCTGATTGTATCTATTTTCTAACGTGTTCTGCATTAATTTTGAAAGTTTTAACCTGTTAGTGAGCTATAGAGCCCCGCAGGAATCGCATTACCCGACGGCGTTCTTCAAATGCCAGAGGTTTTTTTTCAAAAACGAAACCGACTTCGATTCGTTCTCGCCTATCGCTGCCCGCTATGTCGTTCCAATCGTAGCATATATTGTTAGGTATGATGGCTAGTGCGGGCGCACGTTGACAGCTCATTCCAGAATAATAAATACATTTGGCGGAATAATTCAGAAATAGAGAGAGGAATAGAGAAACAGAGATGCGCATGCTTATGTTGAAAAGGATTAGGCTCCCTTCTTCTCGTCGCTTACACTCAGAAGGAGAAACTGTCGAAATGTATCTAACTAAATCTAAATCTAAAACTTAGTGAATTGGGGAGTTAGAGCTTCGCTAAGGTTACGCCGGCGATTCAGACGACTAGCGAGCGCTCACAGAGAGCTCTTCTACCCTTGACCGAACGTACGTATGCAGAAGAATCCACTTATACTATGATATTTCTGACGGTGGCAATCGCAACATCATTTCATTCCGACTGGCTCTAGTATTGCAATTTTGTATTATTCTACCAAACCTCGTCTGATGAGCGTAATGCATAAGCACGCTCTTATTTTCTAAATGAATACAGATTAGCACGATTTCGGAACCCTGACACTACGTCCTTCGGCCAGTGGTACAAAGACCAGGACAAAATTACTATTGGCACCGCGGATAAAGTTTTATTCAAGTTGGTTCGTTAACGACTTTTCCGTAAAGATGTTTTGGACACCCTAGACAAGTATTATATTTAATTCCTTATGAAAAAGCGTAGAAGCTTTGAACGACTTTAAATTAATAAAAAAAAGTTGATCTTCGATTGCACGCGTTACGTACATGAAAATAATGAAGCTAAAACGCTTTGCCTGCACCAGTCAATTTCCATATTAAAAACAACCTCCTTAAAAAATGTTTTTAATTCTAGTCAATTTTCATGTCATTTTTCGGCGGCCCAACTTCTGCCCAGTACAGTATACTTATGAAAACTTTAAATTTAGTATATTCATTTGTATGTGTGTATCTCCAGATCTCTATATGGAAAGCTGCGCACTTCAAAAGCTATTGCTTCGAAAGACTACGTATTGTGCCGGGATCATAACCGCGACTCTGACACTTGTGTCATGGCCGCCGTCCATTTCTCGTAGTCCGTGCCGAGGGCAGTATAAAGAACTAGGTACAAATTAGAACTAGGTACAAACGTACTAAGCGTTTAGAATACACCGCATTAGAAAACTGTTCCTTGCAGAGCGTAGCTATTAAATATGTAGAAGTGCCCCAGCATTGTAGTTTGTGGCCTTTTCGACTTCCTGCGAAAATACGAGTATGCGGCCGTTAGCGCCCAGTGGTAGAAGAAAACTGCAAAATGTTACTTGCTTTAGGTGCAGCAAACGAACCATGCTCAAAGCTCTCAAAGCGATCACCAAGCGGTATTCGGTGTATATACAGGTAGGTAGGCGGCAGCACCTTTCAAGACCTCAGATCTAGCATATGACGACGCGTATTGGCGCGTATCTCGATGCGGTTCGATTTCTGTGCAAATCTCGCCCAGACCACACGTGGGTTCGCACTGATACAGGCTGATGACCTGAAAATAGCAGAAACGTCTTGCTTCCACCGAACGACCGACCGACCGTAGGCAAATTAAGCGCACTCTCCTAATTAGCCCTTGTCGATTTGCGCGCCTGTTAATGACAGCCAACGTCGCCATGCTTCCTTTACTGGACGTTGCCGGTACAGATCCGTCCGCCTTACGGATTGGCAGCGCACACTATACACTGTCGAACACACGGCAGCTGCATATATGTAATATTGCTGTCGGCTGCTATTGCAAACAAGGCTCTACTACATCCGATCTAGTAGTAAGTTTGATTAACCCCCCACCCTTATTGTTTGGAGAGAGCAGCTCTCAAGAATGCCCCAGGGCAACGGTCACCACGTAGAGAAATGAAACAGAATTAGTCATATGGTGTAGCGTGGCATATTCAGTATGAAGCTTTATACGATCCAAGCATCTCTGCGCTGTTTCGAATCTGTTTGCTTGTCACGACCTCTTTTAGACCCGTGTCGGCCATTATCGTGCCATATCGAGACCTCCTTTACACTGTGTTGACCGTTTGCCATATCGAGATTGGCAACCGCCAATACAAGTGAAGAGTGGCTAGTGACCCCGGCCTAAAACCTTCGACGGTAAACATATTGCCTAATAGATATGTTGCTAGATTATTTTGCTCAATCGTTGTTTGATGCAGGCTGCATTTAGGGCGAACTAAATTGTGTTACTATCTATTTTGGGTAACAGACTTTGACTTGACCAATTTTGTTTCGTCACTCATAGTTAGATATTGAAAAGCCTGGTAAGTAATGGCCGGAAAAAACATACACATTTGGGAAACGGATACGTCATGAAATAAGATTTTTTTTTGTTTGGTTTAAAAAATCTCTCAAAAGCACAGAAAGCTTATCTAAAACTACACATTGTGTAGCAACGACCACTTTGGGCAGAGCTGTTCACTGTGTGAAGGCGGCTGCGGGAAACCTGAGTCATGACAATATGTAGCGACACACATAACGTTGGTAGCTTACGCACATAATTTTCCTTGGTTTGGATAAAACGTCTAGGGATACGAGCCAGCAAACGGTTGTTTTTTGCATCTATCGTCATCGTTTCGTGACATCGTTACTGAATTTATACAGGCTCCTATAGCGACATCGTTACTGGATTTATATAGGCTTTCTTCAGCAGAGGTATGGAGCAGTAGGGCAATGACAAATTCAACCAGCAAGGCCGGGACTCGAACTTGCGATTGTTTTGCTAACCATGGTTGCCAAAGCAACGCCGCGTTCCGGACGCTGCGTTAGCCGCCTATGCTAGCGCCGCTCTGTTGTTAGGCAGCGTGCGCAAGACGCTCGAACTTGTTGGTAGCAAAACGAATAGAGCAGCTTGGAAAATCATTGTTCCAATTTCAAAGGAAAGTTGGCAATACTAGATGACAAATCATTACACCGATACAAAAAAATATTTACGCCACTAGTTAATAAACTGCGCACCTTCGGCCGTCGATGCCGACATTGGTGCTGAAAATGTTACGAATTTTACTTGCGGCGTTATAGGCAGGCCGTGCCTCAAGATGACCCATAGAAAATAGGAAAGACAAGAACCCAACGTGTGCTTTCTAGCACTGTCGACAGGCACAGGAACCGCGAGTTCGATTTTGACGCATACAGTATTGCGACGCTAAATTGCAGATTTGGGTTGAAATGATAATAAATACAATTAAAATCAGAATAATATTATTTCTCATGACTCCCATCCCAAGGACAACACAGATTTTGCCACCATCGGTTTATAAAGTAGCCACTTGACTGCAAACTTGCTACGTTACACAGGTGTAAAGACACCACGGCTACCCAGAAAATACCTACAAGGGAATAAATAAGGTACTACTAGCCCAACGTGTATTGTGATACCGTTTTCTTTTAAGAAACAAGGCAAATACAGCCAACTTCTGAGCAAAAAAACAAGAGCTCAAACGACCCTTGTAAATAGAAACGTTTGCAAAAGACATGCATGAAAACAAGCAAACGTGGCACTCTATCTGTACCTTGGCAGAGAGCGTATTGCGGGGCAAAGGGCTCCACTACACGATGACTAAGAAGCATAAGTTTCCGGTCCTAAAATGATCAGGGCCTATTGAACGAGATGAGATAACTAGATTTAGTGTCAGCGTGGTTTAGGAGGCTGGTGCATTAGTCAGATGCGGTTGTCATCTACCGGGGATTCGCATGGTGTGGTCCCTGTTAGCAAAGAACGAACTTTGGACCCTCCCAAAATATAGAGACACGTTGTTTCTGAAAAAATTAAATTCCATATCTGCAGTATGCGCCAATGCAGCACGCGCCTCATTTGCTTGAACAAATCGGGACCATATCATTTAGGCAAGATTGGCTTCCGCTTACCATCTAGCTTTTTGTGTCATCCCATGCGGCCTGGCAAGCTTTGGAAAAGAAGAGAACGCTCACTCACTTGAGAAGGGCAGTGTATGTAGGGAATGCGTGTAACGAGTCACACTGAACAGGTACGTGTAAAAACTACCAGGAGCTAATCATAATCTCTGACATAACCCCTGCGTTTTCACATGAAAGGAGTAATGTATTTACCTATAGGGCGTTTCAAGAATCACGTTAGATCTTTAAAAAATCCTTCGTTTATTTATGTTCTCTTCGCGGTCCGCTTGCCGTAGTCGATGAAACTCGTTGGGGCTGCTAAAATTCAAACCGGAACAATGGTTCAAACCGATTCGAAGTAAGGACTTTAACTGGTAAAGTGAGCCTTTAGTGTTGGAGACTGGCGTTTTACGCCTCAAAATGTATCGACGAGACGGAGTCGGGCGAGGGTGCTAATGCCTCTGATATTAAAAGTGGCGGATCTAGTCCTGCGGCGACATGTACTTTTTAAAATTATATGCTTAAAGATTTCCGTTTTGGGTAAAATTTGATTAAATCAAATACTGCTAAGGTCAACGCGGTAATGCGTGCTGACTTAAGATTGGTGTTACATGAGGCTTGTAGAGACGTGCATTCCATTGTTTGTTTGCCACTGCCGAGCTCTGTTTTTAGATCAACCCTTGTTAACGGCTGCGATGACGAACGACGACGACAACGACTAATAATAATAATATTATGCGTTTGGGAATGAAAGCAATGCTACATTGTTTGTATGATTTCATAGGACACAATTTTTAATTTTTGCGAATGATCATTGTGGTTAACTCCAGCAACTTAAAGAGGTGACAACTGGCCATATATCCATATATATTTATATATTCCGCATACATATGTATATGTATATCACGCATATATAGTCACTAGTGTTGCGAGTGCCGTTGCTATTAGGATTTCTGTTATTACTACAGCAATTACTGCCGCCAGCGGTGCCGGGACTGGGAGCTCTATTAGCGCTAATTGCTCCTAGTCATTTCCTGTTAGCTTAGTAGCCAACAGACCTATATCTATAGATGGATGGAGTACAGTAGGATCATGAGTCTAAATGATGGGCCTTCGATTGCTGGTAGTACAACTACCATCATTATACGTATTATTATTCTTACTATCCATATTATAACTCTTCTTATTAATATTATGATTACCAGATGTATGGCAAAGGAACGTGGACTCGAGCAATTGCCGTCCCAAGGCCGAGAGGTAATTGCTACAAAAATTGGACCTGGTTGCTGGTTGTAGTTTATGCGGAACGGGGACGAGTTGGGGCCAAGGCTTGTGGGTTCTGCCCTTCCGTCTAGAAACATATAACGTTTCGGCCAAACGGACTGTGTAATAGCCGCTAAGCGGGCCCCGTCTTGCAAGCTGTAGTTAACCTTGCTTTGGAATTAGCATGTTTTTCTTCTCAATTCTCAAGAATTCTTATCTATGTGCTAGTGGTATATGCAAAATATGTTGCACCTCCGTTTCGCATTTTATGCACTTGTAACACTAGCAATACATGCAAAACCAACTCTGCTCGAACTTATTTTTGTTATCATTGATTGTTTACTTCAATATTGAAATTGGCCCACAAAGCAATGTGTTGAGGAATATGTTATGCAGTTACTTGTAGTCCACCTATTCATGTATGCAAGTTAACTCTTCGTAGTCAGCTTTTGACTTTCGGCGTTTTTCCGAATTTTGTTTGCTAGCATCATTTCAAGACTTTGCATTTTACTACAGACGGAGATAAAGTGCAAGTTGTGGATTGGCATCCACAGTTTGTTATTACTTTTGATGCACGTGATATATGAATCGAATTACGAAAAAGACACTTAGTGTATACCTACGGTATGCACAGTGCAGTTATTTTAAACACGATACCTGTCATTTCTAAACGGATATGCTTATCTGCCTCAGCCAGTCGACAGCCTCGGCTACACTTCATTGTCTTCATCTTTCGTAATTTCATATTTGCCCTTTAGGTATGCTTTAGGTGTGTCATCGACAACAGCCTGGAAGTCGCAGCTTGCAACCAGTACGTTATCCGCATACGCTGTGACAAGTGTGTTTCTAAACTCCTCCCGCGCTTGGCACCCTAGGTCAGTGATAAGTAAGAAAAACGCGACTGTTATGTCTCCAGGTTTTACCTCAGTTTCCTAGTTTCGCTGCTTCACGTATCTACGCAAAGGTAGTCGTTTGTAACAAAGCTTAAAAGCACTCGAAGAAGAGAACCACCCATTCGAACTTGCCGAAATGAATCAACCAGTAGGTGGCGGCGGGCTTCTTCGAAGGCCTTTACACGCCAACAAAGACTGCATATAAATGGCCCTCGGGTTGCGCCAATACCTGCTTAACCTCAGGTTGGAGTGCAGGAATCGCGTCCTGTGTACCTCGACGTCTCCTGAACTCGAATTGCTCCGGTAGAAGGGAGAACTGATATCACGTCTTCTGTCGAAAACAGAACACCATTATAGGTTTGGATCTTGACCATCGTCGCCGTGTTTCCTTGAAAAAGGGCGTGAGTCTTGCCTTGTGCCATTGTTTATACGACAATTGAAGTCGCCGCATGCTAATGAGGACAGCTGCAAGTTAAAGCCTGCTTCGGCATCGGCAACCTCGAAGTCGCCGTACTGAAGTAGCAGGTAAGACATCGCCGCTTAACTTGCGTGTTCTTAGAACCTGTACAAAGAGGTCACGTCGACCACCACCAGTGTTAGTGAGGGTCTTCTATTCGAATACGCATTAAACCATGCAAACGGTTTAACAAAGGCTACGAATATGGTGGCAATCGTAGAACACATGTCACTGGGTTTCTGTACCTCGTCAACGTCCCCGCTTGATGTCTTCAATATTGTTAAAAACTATTTATAAAACGTGAAAAAGCGTTTCGGAAGTTTGCATTGACGCCTGGACTTCAGATGAGAAAAATTGCGGCCTTCCTTTGCGAGTCCCTTTTCTTAGGCATTTTGTTTCGACATACATTCATCATGGAACAGCGTCTAGCTTGAGCTATTTAATTATATGCGCTTCTTCAATACGAAATAAATGATTGACATCAAGGAACCTCTCGAGCGTTTAAGATCTATCATGAATACACACGGTTGCGCTTACGACAAACGCCCTTGGCCAACGTTTAAAGGTTTAATTGTAAAGTCGTTAAATAAACATTAAGCATAATAGTAAGAAGCTCGGCATTAATTATATATGTAATGCACACTGCTAGATATTCCTATGTAATATTGACGTAAACCTAGCGCAGTATACATCTATATCTATATATGTATATATATATATATATATATATATATATATATCCAATGTGTATTCTCTGATTATTATTTAGAGTAATAATGCACTAATGCATCTATACCTACCCGTACTTTATGAATTATAATGATTAAGCTGTTTTTAAATAATAGCTTATCAATACACGTATAGGTAGGTATGAGCACGTGCATAGCTAGCCATATGTGCATAATTAAAGGAAATCGCTATCCGGCTCAACGTTGTCGTCGCGTAGTTTAATGAGGCGCCTCTGCAAAGAATCCAAGGTCGCTAAATTTCCCTTATACTCTCTCTCGCTCTATATATATATATATATATATATATGCATGCGCAAGTGTATGCCTGCCCTATGCGGCCAATGTGATGCGTTGCTGTCCGTTACGCCATATACAGCGGTTAGGTAGCGCACCAGCCATCTTGCGGTACGTTGTCGACTCAGTGTTCCATCACGACGCCATCACCCTTGGGCGGTCGCCCATCTGCACGGTCGTCTATAGAATCGACAGCAGCAGCAGCGGCGGCAGCAGCAGCAGGAGCTACCTCCGGCTGATGGCTTTAGGCCTCCAACTTGAAGCAAGGATTAGCAGGACCTAGCTGGCCTGTCCGGCAATAGGTATGTAGGGCTGAATGAATTGGCCAGTTGCTGGTAGCCACAGTGACGTAAACAGGCGACAACGACTGGGACAACAGCAACAGCAACAACAGCAACAACAACAACAACGACTGGGCAACAACAACAACAACAACGAAGGCCAGCCGTACGCCTGAAGCCTAACAGCGGGTTAGCTTATGCTTCCCGTTTCTACTAGCGCTGGTGCTGCTCGGTCTGTTACTGCTGCTTTTGCAGGGCCCTGCAGCTTCTGCACGACTCAGCCCCGCACGGCTAGGGCACTAACGAAAGCTGTTAGCTAGACTGAGTGCTCATTAGTTCCCCCACCCCGCGATACGCCCTGAATGGGGCGCTACTTCACTCTGCGCTCTGCACGCCTTAGACACAGGCGGCTGGACGCGTAGCTAGCCGAACGGGGCCGTCCTGGCCCCTCCGGATGTACCTCTCCCCCACCCTCCGTCCCCCCAAGAGGGAGTAACACTGAAGCCGCTCTGCCGTTCCGAAGCTATTCGTCGGAATCGACGACTCGAACGCCGAATGACACCAATAGGCAGAAACAATGCATTCACGAACGGGATGGGCATTATCTATGGCCCCAACAAGTAGCCAGTGGTATTATGTATCGTCGCTGAGAACCATCAGCGGAGAGCGCCATTCATCATAATCAATAGTAGCTCAGAACCCAAAAGATGTTGCAGGCCAACAATCGAAGGTGTCGCAGCACGCAGGAGCGTGCATTGTGCGCTCGATCTGTGAATTCCAAATTTCTGAAAAGAAAAACCGAAACAGTAGCTGTTTGTATAATATGACAAAGGAGGTATTTTTACTGGCTGTAGCAGTGGCAAAAAGAGTCGCAGTGGTAGTCATAGTGGCAGCAACTGCAGCGGATTCATTCTGCCCTTTAGTGCCCTTCAATTAAATAGTAGCAAATAGTATCTTTAATTTGTATAAAATTCTTTTAGCGGCCCGCGTAAACGCGTATTATCTAAACAGCATTGAACTGGGCAGTACTGCTGTTCACATAGTTCACTTGAGCAGATTCCGACAACGAGAAGCAGAGTCGATTGTTCGACCCAATTCTTTTGTCTGGACGAGCAATATACCTTTGGTGGTAGCAATTATGAATAGTATATCTAGTATACATACCATAGGGGTTTATGAAGATGACTGTTTAGCGATGCGTGCCTGTCCAAGACTGCTCTGGGTAGTAGATAATAGCGCGTCTTTCATGCGTTTTTGGCACCGTGCCTTCTATCGCCGCCATTCAGGCACGGTTAGCTGTAATGGCTAATATCGACCCTATCCCTCCGGGATGTGCAATCGCTAGTCAGTTTGATTGTGGGCACAAAACACGGCAGACCCTCTACAACCTTTCTCGTGCAGTAAGGCCATAACCATGAGCAGAGTAAATTTGCCTTGATGATGGGTACCCTAATATAATACCTTGCTTTCAATTCAACGATTACGTTTTTGCGACCTTTGATACACTTTGTTATTCTTAGTCGGACACAGCTTGCTGTAGTGGCCAATGTCGGCCTAACGCTCGTAGATTCAATTTCGCGGGGGCAGTTTAAGTGCGTGCTTTGTATTTCTTGCTGAAACATTTCTTCACCTCATTCCGTGACACTGTTTCAATACTATTGTAACCTGATGCGTTCGGCAAGCCAAGGGCTCCCTTAAATAACTGATTTTCTTCGTTAATTTTTTACAACGGTTTTTACTCGGACACATTTCTAGTCTCGCATGGAACAATTGCAACAATGACTAAGTGTGCTGAGGAGTGCTTAGAAAGTTGCTACGCGTTCTCGAAATTATTTTCCATAGCGAGTTACTTCTAAGTTGTCAGAGTGGCGGCGTGTGATTATCGTCGTGGTAGAACTGTACGAAATTTCTGGCCCTCAGTGAAAACATATAATCAAGAAGCGTTGGAGGACGCAACTCTAACAACAATAGATTGCCAGCTAAGACGTGGCCGCTTTTGAAGGCGGCGTGTAAGATCCCGGCTAATTACATTGCCTAAAATTACTCTTAGAAAACTCGTGACATTTATTGCCGGCTTCGTGGTCTCCACACCTTGAAACGACGGTCCTGTTAAAATTTCAGTGTAGCACGTTACTCGGCGGTGATTCTGGCTGCAAGTACTCGTTTATATTAGATACATGCAAGAGTTCTTGCCGATTTGGTATTTACTGGTTTGAGAGAACGGCCATTACTACATTAGCCGGGATGCTCTACTTTAAGGCCAAAAGCTTAATTGTTATCCGCGGAGGAAATGCGAGAAAGGCAGAGAGATTAAGGTAATAGTGCAAATTCGAAGTGTTTGCTATCCGTATTTTAAAATAACTATAATGCTTCTGTAGCTTATCGAAACACCTCTACCAATACCAGGGATGACTCACTTAACGAACGTGCGTGCCGAAAAAGGTTTTCTAAGTTTCGTGGTCAGAAATGTAGCCCAGACAATTAACTAAGGACAAATTGACCCTCTTTGCTGGGAGAAGACGCTCTGTGTTTAAAGATACAACAAAGTCTGGAACCACTCGAAAATTTGCGAACAACATTGAAGTGGGCCAAGCAACCAGTGTTAATAAACTTACCGGGCTGGCCCTCAGCCAAACCTTAACGTTCACGGGACTGTTTTTCGCATTGCTTCATAGACGAACCCCCATAAATACAAATGTGCAACGGTGGGGCTCGAACCCGGGCACCTATGAGTCTACTCCTGTCGCGAGGCGCAGGCGAATGCACCACGCCACCAGGCTCGACAAACAACCAGTGTTAGGACACTCAAAAACTTGAAATAACTGATAAGCTCTAAAAGCTCTCCCCCACAATGGGTTTCGCCAATAAATGCACGTCAACGCTTCTCGCCTCAATCGCTATCCCTAAGCGTCGTTTTTTTAAAATCGTTTGGTGACCTGCCATGAAAAATTGAACTTCTATCACAGTGTAAGCGGCCAAAGACTACGGTCCGAAAGCGTAAACATAATTCTCAGATTAACCCAATTGAAACGGCCGCTCAATCAAAGTTATGTTACTTTGGTTCAAATCTCTAATTCGTTTGTAAAATTCTGCACATACGTGTTTATGCAAAGAGTAACGGCGTGGTCTGAGCGGCTAGTGCGCTAATCATGATGTCCATCTACCGGGGTGTCGCTGCTTAGATAAGTTGATTAAACCCGCAACGTTTTTTTCTGACAGAGTTTTGGCAATTACTCTCACAATATCCCATCGATATATAGCGACGCAGTGGTGCCTCTGGTAACTGACGCTCATTCCTAAAAAAATTTGGCCTTGCCATACGCAGGCTTGAATGTTGTTCGAATGACATTATTTCTTATTTCCTATTTGCCAAATCTGGTTGAGCATTGTCCTACTGGTACTTTCGTCTGCCAGAGAAAGCGCAAATTGGTCCAGTAGGAACAGCAAACGATGGCCAGAAAATTACAAAGGCGTAGTGGCATATTGTAATTTCCTACCAGCCAATAACTGCGACATTATTGTCGACAATACAACGTACTTCATTTGCGTATATAAATCTACGTTTAAAGACGTAGCGATGGTAAAAGCATGATTACAAGGTGATGTAAACGTTCATAGCAGTGATTATAGCAGTGGTTACGCCAAAAATATAAAAGCGCAGCTTGCATAGGCTTAACATTTTTCGGTTTGCACCTCATATCACAGGAAGAGAATAGTAAAAGCTCATTCATCCGCGAGCCGCGCCATGGTTAGCTCCGGACACTCGGTAACACAGGGAGGTCGGCCACCCACTCTAAGTTCGGCTTTCGGCCGAGGTTTGTCTGTAGAGCATGGTTGCACCCGTAGCACACTTGTAGAGCGCGGAAGTATGTGTTGGACGTGGTTGTCATTGCCCTGCTGCTACACACCTCTGCTGGAGAAAGCCTATATAATTCCAGTACGAGAAGGCAATGACGATAGATGCATTTAGACGATATCGTGCCACAGGCAACTTAGCCCATTACAAGCGTCTAAAATGTGGTTGTCGGAGCGTTAAAAAAAGTCTCACTACAGCTGCTGCCCCTACTCGTACTTCTGGCTTGGCGTACGCTGTCGTTTTCCGAACCACTGTATTTCAATTCATGTATGATTTTTAACTTCACTGCTTTAAGCTGACAATGACTCTACTAGGGCTCGGCTTAGGGCAACCTCCGCAAAACATGCAAGCGATTGGCTACACGCCCTACCCAGTGCGTCGTTAGGAACCTTACTGGATGATGCCACTACAAGAATATGTGTTGGCCTCCGACTTGGTACGCCGGTCGTTCACCCTCACATATGCCGATGCGGGTAGCCGGTGGGCATTAGAGCTCACCCCGCTCTATCCTGCGCCCTCAGTGAAGGTCGTCGACCACGTCACGCGGCTAATAACTATACAATAGCAAGGGCCTTGAGGACGGCAGGCTACCCAAGTACGCTGGAACCAACTGGACTGACTCTCATCCCCTTTGAACGAGGCCGTACCCTCATATGGGATGCCACGGTAACCGACTCACTTTCCCCTTCAATGGTCGGTTTCGGTTCACTTAGAGCTGGTCACGCCGCGACCGAAGACGAAAAGAACAAGATGAACAAATACGCCGAACTGGCAAGATCCCATAACTTTAGCCCAGTGGCCTTCGAAACCTTGGGACCACCGGGCCCCTTGACTGAGAGAATACTTACTAAATTGGGCGAACGATTAAGGATAACTACTGGGGACAAGAGAGCCGCACAATTTTTGCGCCAAAGACTTTCCGTTGACGTCCAGCGGGGCAACGCGATCTCAATTTTGGAATCGCTTGCCGAATGGTGCAGATCAGGGCTGTTATAGGCTGAAAGTTAGCACGTTTGCTTACACAGGATTGTAATATAAACTTCACTTTAAATCGCTTCCATTGAATGTCAGTGATTTGTGTGCTAGGTCTTACTGTACACGTCTCGGCTGTACTCGTCAATCCGCCATCGAGCCTACCTCAACGTGCTGTTCTCTCCTCTTCTTTAATTGACGACACTCTTTTGAGTAAGTGAGAGGAAAATGTGCATACCCGAAACTTCCTCCAACCTTTGTGTTATGCGTCAATTAGGCGGACCTGGCGCGCGTCAGACGCCTGAGAGAGTGATGAATCAGCTTCACGGACTGCGATTTCCACAACCTGAGCGTCTTATGACGTCTTTTTTTTTTTTTTTTTTTTTTGTTCTGGGAGGTTTCGGTAATGCATGATGCACATGCGCCACTAGCAGCCCGCGTGACTAGTGTGAGACTCGCAAACCCACTAAACCCGGATTCCTCCCCACCCCCCCAGGCTCGGTATTACTTTGGCATTACATCGAAACCGTGGGAGAGGCGTCCCTGCCGTTCTCCTTCAATCAGCTCTATCCCTGACTATCATCCCGCATGTCTACCTGCGGTTGGATAGGGGGATGCCATTTTGTAATCCGTCCTGTGAGGGTGCGTCGAGACCATGAGGGCCTGGCTGCTCCCCACACCCTCCCCCCTCCCTCGGCTCCTCGTCTCGACCACTCTCCCGAGAGACCCGCTCAAACCTCTCCCGCCTGGCCGTTTCCTTGGCTGTCTTGAGTGTCAAAACAGCGTCGAACAAGTTCGTCGCCTCCCTCCATGCCTCCGCCGAAGTCATCATATGGGAGACCACCTCCTTGATGGGTCGGCCCCTCACAGCGGTTGGTGCTGCGTCCCGTGCTTCCCTGAGAGCATCACACCGCAGAACAGTATGCTCTACGTTGTCCGTTTCTCCAGAGTCGCACAGTACGCAGATATCGCTGATGGCCTTCTTGATCCTTGACAGGTAGCTCTGGAACTGGCCGTGTCCGGTCAGAACCTGAGTCGTTATGACGTCTACTGCCGGGCTACTAAGTGGACATGCAGCATGCAGCAGTGGTCGCAATATTGTTGGCTTTTGCTATCTTGCGGCCAAACACGATTATTACTTCTGCAACTAGAACTCGGCCCAGTACATTGATTGCTACCTCCACACCACCTCTATACGATTACGTCGATAACTCGAGGATAGACATTGTTGTCCCGCGTTGCTGCTGCTGCTGTAATACGTGCGCTCTCAGGTGCTGGACATGTCGATTCGAGGTCGCTGTTGGCCTTACTGTCCGACGTCGTCATGGCACGCTTCAGGCTGACTTCAGTAGGGACAATGTGTACCCAACAGCGACTGCTCCCTACAAAGACTCGCGGCCTTACTTCCTCGTCGTCTGCTATGGGCCGAGTGGTTGAGGATCGAAGATCGCCTACGGGATCCACACCTTGCTGAACGGGCAGAGACATAAGTGAATAAGCTCTCTCGGAAGGACAAACAGGTAATTCGTTGTTGTTGTTGTTGTTGTTGTTGCTGCTGATGTTGCTATTGTTGCTGTTTTTCTCGTTGACACAGTTGTAGTTGTGTTCAGCTAGATGCAGCTTCTCGTACGGTGAAAAAATACTGCTACCACCGCTATTGCCCATAATCGATTGCAAATGGCTCTGAACTTCGTTTACAGCAGCGCCGATAACTTCAGAATAGCAAAAATAGAGTTCATTGTGCGAGGAGATACAAGAAAACCCTTAGGGCACATGGTACAAAATAATGCGTAACAAAATGCGTCACGCACAGCCGCCACACTCAGTTAAATACTATAACTACGCTCTTCTCGTAAAGGCCTCGGTCGCAGACGGTGCTTTTTAAGGAGATCTTAACCCTACGTTCGAGCCAACCTTGATCCAAAAATATCAGAATGGTGGCCGAACACATATGGTGAAGAAGCACCGGGGGATAAGATGCGGTTTTTCCGCAACAAGTACGCATATTTTTCATCCAAAAACCATCCAAAAGTATTCAAGCGTATGTTGGATAAAATGCTCACCAGCGGAGACCATTTAATTCCGTGAATAAACAGTTTGTTGGACCCTCATATTGAAACTCGGTAAACGCAAGAAGATTTCGTAAAGGCATTACAATACGGCCATATAAGTATGCTCGTCTTATGACATAAGCGGTCGAATGTTCACAGAACTAGATGGCAAAGAGACACTGTCGGAATCCCCGCACGGTTTCAGAGCCCAATTCATATATTCAACAAAACCGTAAAAAATAGTTAAAGCATAGAAAACTGCGCCGGAGGGACTAATAACCAGCAAAACAAGTTCTTAAGCAAATTGAGCCAGCAATGGGAAGTAATCCAGTCAGACAAGATCAATACTTTCTGGTTAGAAAACGTGGTACAGCCGTACACATGGTTCGCTCACCTGCCCACTTGCGCAACTGCGTACAAACAACGGTAGCTGCGTTCAGCGATATCTACACCGCGTTAGAAAAGTTAACTCGCCCTTACGACGTATGTGGAACTCAGGGGAGGCTGACAATGAAAGGCACCGCTATGAAAGCTGTCCAATACGGGCGAGAGCTACTGTCTCGAAACCTAAGACTGAGATGTCCCTAGACATGCCAAGCTCTTGTAGGCGCTCCTCAATCCTGGTTTATGGCAAGAAAATTCGCACAAAGTCGAGCAGCCCTAAAAGTCGCCAGATCAACTAGTCTCGAAAAGACAGTACTGCGACCACTCCCGACAAGAGGTAGAAAAGACAACTGAATTTTAGTAGGTTTGTGAGTTTTTTACTTTTACCGTGGTCTTAACAACGACGCCCGGCATGCATCATGCATTTTACAAATAAATCTCCTCTTAAACAAAAATATTATATGTATATCTATATATATATATATATATATATATATTGAAGGATTACACTAGATACACAAGTAATCGACGGCACTATGTTTATGTTAAATGCTTGTTTGCATGATGTGCTTTGTCTTTGCTTGGCTGCGTGGTGGCAAGACATTTCGTCCTTCCTTTTACTCAGGATTGCAATATTGCGATCTAACAATTGCGATTGTCCTCTATAACCGCAAGAGCAGTAATAACAGCATTAGGAGAACCTGTCTAGGCAATATTTTGTACCTCATAGAAGCTGTATATAAGCATACGTACGTTAGCATACAGATAGACAAATCTCTTTTTCATTTTAACGTTTATAAACGGGAGCGATCACAATCTAAGCTGACGTGGGGCACGCCAAAAATAGGGCCGTTTCGTCTGAACCCGCACCAATAATCTCATAACTTGGCTGCTTCTTGAGCATACTCAAATTCTGAATAGTCTAGAGTCGAAGACTTAAGAAGAGAAGATTAATTTGCATAAATACGCTGGGGTAATGCGGTACACCTATGGCGTACATGGTTAACGTACATAGAGTAAATATGTTTTGGCGTAAAATCCGTTAGCGTCTTCAGGTCTATGTATGAATAACAGGAGCACGTTCAAGCAGATCAATTTCGACATTCGCCAAGCAACGATATGCTAAGACCTTGCGCGTGCGGACGACTGCTTTGGAGATTATCGATACATGACTTCTTAGGCTGTTAGGTTGGATATCGAAAAAGTGATAAGCCATGTTGTCCCGCTGTGGCTAAAAGACAAGCCGACATTTTGACGTGTTAGGACGACTACAGATACATATGTCACAAAATATGTTAAGAAGTACTTCCAGCAAGGTCTGTTAAGGCAGTGATTTTGCACTCTCCAAACAGATTAAGCTATATATATATATATATATATATATATATATAATGTTATATATATATATGTATATATATAATGTTATATATAAAATCGACATGTTGCCGTCATCTCCCGAAGATGAAAATATAAAATCGACATGTTGCCGTCATCTCCCGAAGATGAAGAGCGTGAATAGCAGTCGTGGTAACAACGTGTCTGCTCTCGCAGTAAGCCCGCTTCTACATGTCTGTTAAATTTCGCAGAATGATACATTCTAACTTTCAAACGTTCCCTGTTAACTTGTGAGTGTAAACGGCCACCATTTGCGAGCGAGTGTAACTTCCCCTTAGATCATCAAAAAATTGTAGCGTTCCGCCAAGAGATCAAATAATTGGTTAAGTTATTTTTCTTGGTGAGAGGAATTTAGTACTGGAGAGAGGGATTTAGTACTGGCAGTGTTACAGCTTGTTTATTATGAGCGTTTTGTTCAGTGTGATGTACAAGTCTACATCTGAAACTAGTCTGACTTCTTCAGAGCATCTGACAAAAAATAGACAAACGTCTGATTAAACTAAAGGTTAAAATATACAAGATATAAATAACAGCAGCGAAGCGCACTTGCATGGGCAACTTCAATAAGGGCGACCCGTCCCCTGTTTACTGATAGCATTATTTACTCAAACTCTAAAGCATGAATCGTGTAAGTAAGAACAGACCCACTTAACTGTCTGAATGTGTCTGAACTGCCCATGTTGCATATTTTAAGTAAAAGCTATTCGTGATAGGACGCTCGGTCAAAATCGATTTTTCGGTCGATGTGTACACTATTGAAGACATTTGAAAAGTTAAGGCAAATTGCAATTCTGTGCATGTGGACCGACGCAAGGTGGATTTACTTGTTGCATTAAGAATTTGTAAAGATGCAGCAGGCAGTACAAAGTCGCGCACCATCGGGCGATAGTTAGCAGCGTTTGTTGCCTGTGTGTGGATGGGAGACAACTCTACATAGTGTTGAATGTAGAGTTGTCTCAGATCACCTTGGTCATTGTAGACTTTCTCGTACAGCACTTTTAGAAGTAGCCCCAGAAATATTGCTAACCGGACTATCGGGGCGTCTCATCCGGAGTAAATTTAGAGCTCGGCTTTAAGCTGAAGAGTATTGCATCTCAGTTTTTTCTCGAGGTGGGCGGGGAAACTATAGGGCTTCTGCGACAACTCGGGTCATAAGCAAGTATATGGGTAGTCACGACGCAATGAAGGTAGTCGAAATATTAGTACGTACATGACGTCAACGCTATCACCGTTACGCAAAAAGCCGAGCCAATTGATAGCATACGAATAAAGGGCGACCACACTATAAATTATGTTCCTATAATCACGGATTGATAAATTCCATAATGTTGACTATTGGAAATATATAGCTATTTGATCTACCCAATAGCTCACAGGTCGGTGAACACTGTTCCCAAGGCAGAATTGCACAATTTGTTTTGTGTTTTACCTGCGTACACTAATGGTTGTTTAGTTAACTCTTGGTAAGTTGTAACCGCCAACAAGTAAAACTTAGAAATCTGTCAAGCAGCAGTTGTCCACGACGTTAGAGAAATCCCGAATTATTTCTGTATGTAAAGCCCTGCTTCTCAACGTATTCGAATAACAGTAAAAAGAGCGTATCTGTAACAGCTAACGAATCGATAAAGTAGTGTAATTTGCTTGTTGCCAAAAAGCTGCTTCGCTAGTAACTGTCCAGTCAGGTTCTAGTTTGGGTGGTCCATGAAATAAGAGATGTGCAAACATGAAAGTGGCTCTAGATAAAAAGACTTCTGTACTGCTTGTAGGTTGTGCACACATCTAAATAAACGTAATTTTTCAACTTACTGTTTAGTTCTGATTATTAAAAGCAGGTATTTTTGTTATCTTTCTTTTTTCCTATGGGCAATACAAAATATGATATTTTTTTCCACGGATTTCGCATTTCCATCTATGAAATACTGAAAAAACTTCCAATTTCGAGATGCGCACTAGCCTACTGGCATTAACATTTTTAAATCTATGAGAGGCCCTTGTGTAGGGTTTGTTAATTACGCGTATTCAAGCATCCTGATAATAATTGCGCTTCAGTTATTCATTTGATTCAAAGAATTCAGTACTAAGCGTAATACTATATTTATAAGTATACAGTGCTGCGCCCAAGGAAAAGTTGATTTTGGTTATGTATTGACCCCACTGACCATTATTTGGGTATGCGAGACTAGCAAAAAATGTATATTAAACGAGCATCTAACGCGATTCCCAGGTCACAGCAACTGGACCTCACCGTGACTTTATCTTGTCGATATATTTAGATATAGATATATAGTTTAAAATATATTCGTAGGTCTACTTAAATTAGTTGAAACCTTATAAGTTATATATATATATATATACAGGGTGTTCCTATTTGTGTGTCCAAAACGCTAGGGTATGGTCAAACTCGGTGAGAAAATCATTTTTGCCAATGGGTGGAAGCCGGGAAAACTTTTGTTTAGGAGTGAGGATGAAATTTATAAAAGCAGTTATTCTGTCTTTTTTCTCCTACATAGTTGTGCAAAATCTACGTTTGCGGGAGGACCAGTTAGCGCACAAAGGAACCGATCATACCGGCGTGTTCTGCACAATAAAGTATACATTACTAGCTTGCGTAGCAAAAAGCGAATAGCCAGATTAAGGAAAGTCATAAAAAGTCAAAATGTTACGTTAACGCTTTTTTGTGCAACATCGTAATTTTTTCCATTACGACCAAAAATGCACGTCCAAAAGACTACTCTCAGGCAATAGCGGATTTAATGCCCACTACATTCGTACCAAAGTGATGGTGCTGCGTTACGTAATTGCCAAGTAACTAAGCTTTTTCGACAGTTCCCGGCTTCCATCCATTGGCAAAAATGCTTTTCTCACCGAGTTTGACCATACCCTAGCGTTTTGGACACACAAATAGGAACACCCTGTATATATATGAAGTCTGGCTTTTCCACATGGGTTTAATCGTTTTAAGTCGAGTAACCTAAGTGGCCTTGATAGCAACTTTGCCGCCAGCGTCAAAGTGCGAGAAACGAACTGCGGGGGACGTAGACGGGAAGCAGACACCCAAACGAGATTGCAGTTCTCTCGTTCACATTAAGCCCTGGACGCCCTGCACAGCAGGGTGTGGGCTGCCCGCCCGAATTCGGGCCTGGTTGTAACGTTGTCTGATCGGCGGCGGGCCTACTGAGAGAACAATGCAGAAAAGAAAAAATAAATGAAAATATTGACACATCAAGCCATATAATCGTATGTTATGTGTATGTAACAATGTAGATAATCGTTCTGTGCGGATGCTTGACCACATCATGTAACTTTGGCTAGCCTTCTCTGAACTCGGCCAGGTATTAGTATACGTATGTCTATATATATATATATATATATATATATATATATATATATATATATATATTTATTCCCCTACTGAGGTTGCACGCGCGCCAGAGGTATTTTCTTAGGTGCAGAGTCAGTATGCTCTAGGGATGATCGATGAATGATGATGTATCTCTTGTTCAAGTCTCCGTGACATCGCCGACTTCATCACAGTCACTTTTGAACTCACAGTGACCTGCGCCTGCGTGGATCGTTTACTAGCAAACCGACCATCCAGACGCTGGTGGCTATGTGTGCCAGCGCGGTGAGGTGCAGAATGTAAGGTTTTGAAAAAGTTAATTTCTTAGCCAAGTCCAATCGACCTCGCTGTCCAGAGGTACTCGACCACCCAACTCGGCAACTTACAGCTCGGCAGCTTATCCCGGGACAGCACAACAAATGCAGATGACACAGCAGGTGAGGGTGATGCAGGCGCAAAGCTGAAACGAGAGGGGTGAGTTGTCAGCCCGAACTAAAACGAGACGCAGTAAACGAGCCAGCGACAGTATGCGTCTGCAAGAAAGCCAAGGTTTACGACCAATGGGGATTTGGAAATCACACCTTGCATTTCGAATTCTAGACCTTCCCCTGCAACCTGGCGCCTTGAAGGCCCACACTTCCACGTTGAAGTAGTACTCTATTAAAACGTGCCTATATTTGATAGATGCAATTTGGGCCACCCTTTGCAATTTGGGCCACCCTAGTAGCGACAGACAGGACGAGCCAACTGTGCGATATATCAGACATTTAGGCGTCGCTTACAATCGCTTTGTCATGCACATAAACGGCCTGCTGTCCGGCCTATTCTAAAGAGATCGTTTTGCCTAGGCTCTTAGCCAAGCAGTAATGAGCCGAGAGCTCATAAAGTTGTGGATTGACCTCAACGATCTCCCACAACGCCGTCAAAGTTTGCAAAGCAAGTTAACAATACGACGGTCAGTTCATTAGCACACGCTAACTGCGCCGTAGAAGTTCATCAAGCCGTCTCGAGCATACAGATTATCGTTCATATATAGAAGAAAGTTGTACGACATTATCGTTAGTAACAAAAACCGTACTACCACAAGTGTGCAATGGCCATTGTAAGTGTTACTTGTGCTGTTTCTCCACTTAGTTAAGAGAGACCGAATCAGCAGCCTAAATGTACACATGTAAAAGAAGAAATATGTCGACGAACACATACATCAACGATGTGCATAAAGCTCTGCCACAAAAGAGATCTGACCAAAGGCCTATGTTTACGTGCAATGATTACGACATACTGAAGTAGATACCAAATGCGCTAAGACATACTGAAGCCCTAACAATAGCACACAGACGCTTAATCCAGCTATAAATGCGGTCGTATAAGCTAAGCCTGCTAGGCGCGAATCCGTGAAAGCCATTAAGAGCCCGAAACAGACATTAGAAGACGTACTACGTAGGCACTCGGCTAAATGCAAGGTCGCCGCTATCTATACAACTTATCGTTTGGAAGCCTATAGCAACCAGCCAAGCAAACCTGCTGAAAACGACACAGTCTACGGCGGTCGCGCGCGTCGTAATTCGTCGAAACAACGCAATGCTGTAGATATATATATATATATCACCAACGGTGGGAACATGTCAATTGAGTCCTTGCAAACGTGTGCACCTTTACGAAGGGTTCAATGTAGGAACCAACGATATCTGGAGGGTTCCCCGGATCGAGGCCGCGTTGCCCCGTTGCACATCCAGCGACAAGCGCTGTCTGAGATTATCGCCTGCTTGCATTGTACCGTTGGCTAGAACTAGTCGCTTCCCGACCTTATGTAACAAGCCACGAGTAGACGGGCCCGTCCCGCAAGGGTCTCGAAGGCAAGTGTATAAAACCCTTACAGGTACTCGATGTTCTGCCTGCTTCGGTGAGAGCTGAAGCATACAGCAGCATTGACCATTGAAGGGGCTATTGAGTCAGTAACTGTTGCGTCCCAAACTAGCATGCTACCGTTCTCGAACGGGGTTAAGGTCAGACCGTCTTCCAGGTTTTCCCGCCTTCCCTGCCCAATCCAACGGGAACCAGGACGCACCGTAGGCTACTGGATCGTAAGGCTCTGCTGAAGGTTTTGTTCATGGCTTGATGTCTAGCTCGCCTACCTGCGCTGACGATATAGAATAGCCGGTGGCGTCCGTTTCGTGCTTCCTGCAATGAGATTTGCAACCTTTTCTCATATAAAGTTACCGACCAATCTTTCTGGCGTCCAGCTTCGCCGGGCTCGTGGCCACAAGGGCAACTGCTCTACGGCGGCTTGCTTATAATCGAGCTTCTAGGTCCGTAAGAGCGACTGGATCGAGACGTGATTTAGCCTGTTGCATAGACACATTAAGGGAAGCTACCAGGACTAACTCCGGTAAGAGAATAGCATCAGGCAGCCCTAGCCCCCCAGGGGAACGCTTAGCAACTCTAGACCCGTCTTGTATCCTGAGAGAGCCTCCAGCAGTTCAGAGTCAGTAGCATGTCCTACGACATGGACCTCACACTTTGCAGAGTATAGGACCAGGCCACTCCGCTCCGCGAACTCAATGACTCTGTAAATATCCGTCAGAACTGCATCATGTGCCTTGCCCATAATACCGTCGTCCAAGTACCGGCGTTTAGAGAGCACTCGAAAGAGTTGACTAACTCCTTGATAGCCACACGAGACGCTTGCGGCAGCACCTAGGGCAGAGGACAACAGATCTTGTAAGAGCCGTGGGCTGATGAAATATAGGCCTGCTGCTTAGCGACGGAAAGAGTTTTTTGTGACAGACCAAACGTTCTCGCCTGGTGTGGTTAATGGCAAGAGCACGTGAGGAGGGCTAGGCCATGACAAGAGTGAGGGCGAGGGGGGTGCTTATCCAGCATTGTGGCTGTCTCGCTGGGCTTCTGCGCTACCGTGTTTTCTCAGATCAAGACCCAAGCCAACGAAGAAACGTCGCCTTCCGAGACGGTCTCGACCGTCCGCTGCCGGGGCGTTGGCTTCGGGCAGGGCTTCTACTAAAGTCAAATTGTCTTCCCTCAGAAAAGTAGCGGAAGTTCTTCCGGACGATAACCGCCAATAAGCGGTCATCTTTCCACCATCGGGAAGGCAGAAGACGACGAACGCGAAAGAGAAGAGAGAAAGCCAGGCAGTGTTGTCATTGTTCCCTGCGACTGGGCACAGGACCTCAGTGAAAACATAAGTCCGCAAGCTGGACAGGGAACCTTGTTGGGGTCCGACTGCCCAGACCGCGGGCTGGCAAGCTTGTGGTAAGACCTGTTTTCCCCGTGATCTGTCATTATGAGGCGAGACGTTTTAACTCACCCACCACGGAGAGCAGCCCAATATATATATATATACATATATATATCTATATATATATATATATATATATATATATATATACGAATGCAGATCGGAATGTTTTAGAACTTTGATTTTTGTCGGACCGAAACTACTAAGGTCTTCCGGTTTGTTTTGCTTAGAAGCGCAATCAGCTCTCAGTTTTTAAGGCCGAAAATGGAGGAGCAAGAAATCTGCATTAATGTATGTGTTAAAAGCCAAATCATTAGTTCTAACGTGGCGGAAGTGTTACAAAGACTTTGGTGTCAAAAA
Organism: Dermanyssus gallinae; assembly: GCA_003439945.1. Lineage (NCBI taxonomy): Eukaryota > Metazoa > Arthropoda > Arachnida > Mesostigmata > Dermanyssidae > Dermanyssus > Dermanyssus gallinae. Next base: position 107,586 of record QVRM01006639.1, read on the forward strand.
CAGAAGAAAGCGTTAAAAAACGTTTGTAATATTATACTCACAGTGTTAACAAGAGTCGCTCAATCCCTATCATAGAGATAACTGAGGAATTAGAGATATCCTATGAATCAGTTGTTTTAGTCTTGACCGATCTTTTATGCGTCACAATATGGGCAGCAAAGTTTGTTCCAAAACGGTTGAATTTCTAGCAAATAAACGTTCGTCTGGAAATGTCCGAACTGAGCTTTACAGCGGTAGCAGAAGACCCCTAATTCCTTCAGAAAGTGGTTGCAGGAGACAAAGCTAAATTCTCTCAGTGGTACTTCCGAGAAGAGAGTCAATTGAAGAATTTAAGAAAGCAGATCAAACACCACGGTCGAAGAGACTGTTTTTGCGACTACCACGGAGTCATCTACCAGCCAATTCTACGGTTAATAAGTAATACTACCGCGAAATTTTAAGAAAATTGTGCGAGAGCTTTTGACGCAAAAGCGCTAAATTCACACCGGCGCTCACATTGTTACTGATTTCGGATTTTTGGTAGAAAATTCCGCAACATCCCTATTCGACGGACCTGGCTTTATGTGACTTTCTCTTGTTCCCGCGGATAACAAAAAAAGAAAAGCCAACGTTTTGGGACGATAGAGGAGATAGAGAAAAAAATGCAAGATAGACCAACTCAACCCAATTCCGAAAGACGCGTTTCCAAAAAGTTACGAAGAATGGGAAAGAAGGTGGCACGCGTGCACTGCAGGGGGCAGGAGCTATTACAAAGAAAATAAAAACACGTTGGAGGAATAAATAAATATTCGATGTTTATAAATATGTACCGGATTTGTTCGAAGAAATCGTTGTATATATATATATATATATATATATATATATATATATATATATATATGTAACGTTAGGACGGTGCAATGAACGATGGCAGTTTTCGTCATACAGAACACATTGTGCTGTGACCATCTAAGCTGGTGTTCGGTCAGCTCGGCCAGGATTCTACGATTTCCTTTCTCGTGGCTCATGGCCAGACTTGCGGTGGGAGAGCAGACGTCTGCTGAAGCTTTCATTTCATGACGCTTCGCTTTCTGCTTCCACCAGCTTTTGCCTCTCCCTCTCTCCCTCCCTCCTTCTATCTCTCTCTCTCGGCCCGCCTTCGTTGGGCGGGCAGGCATTTGCAAACGCGTGCAAGGAAACATAAACTAAATACTACATAGTGTGAGGGGGTGGTAGTGACGGGGTGCACAAGGTCGGCCGTTGGCCTCTGCCTGACACCTGCCGACGAGAGGTCAGCTGCGGCCGTTCACATTCGACGGCAGGAGACGCGGCGGCGGCGGCGGCGGCGAAAAAAGGGGGTTGCCTGCCGTTAAAGTTCCGATGGTGCACCCTCCCTTTACAATCCGTTTGCGTTTGGCCTTGAGTCTGTGCTGGTTCCTCCCGTCGACGCCGTCGTCGTCAATTGCGTCGCCTTTCTACATCGTATTTCCGTACGTCGGCTTTTTTTTGTCAAGGTACGGAATACGCATAAAAGGTTTATTGCCCCTGCCCTCGCTGGGTCCGCACTGGCTAGGCCGACTTTGGCGGCTTTCTGTTATCATCTATGGGATTACCTAGAAGAGGTAGGCAAACCGCGGGTTCGCGTTCTCGTCTGGCTATCTGCGTGTCGGGTCCAAGCTCAGCCCACAGCTGAGAGCGAAAGAGAGACAGCAAGAGACCTTCCGAAAGAGAGACAGCAAGAGATCCTTTGAAATGCAATACACACGCCCACACACACACACACACACGTTTCTTCGAATCAAGGCAGCTGAACGTACGTTGCTGTATTGAACATTAGACTCGTTGTTTCCGCTGCTTGTTTCTGTCTAGCGTCGGATTGCGACAGGCTTGGGTCAGTTGGCTGTCTGCATTGAGAGTTGACTCGAGCCTACGACCAGTAGGAAGATTTAACTGAGCGCAATCAACGGTTGGATGGACCCTTGTCATTATGCCTATTCTGCATTAGGCAATGCAGCAGGCATCCCGAGCCGTACCTCCCTGATTAACTAGGTCCGGCGCGTTAACCAGTCAGTTGGTCCGGGGTCGATGGCAGTCACCTATCCGTGTTGGCAATAATTGACCGTTTTCGAATAGACCACGACAATATGATATTATGAATTCGTTGCCGTAGATCTGTATAGCCTTACGTCGTATGCCTTACGTCCCTCAATCCGATTTACACATTTGATCAACTTTCTATTTGCGAGCTAGGTGCGAGCAGCACGCATAATGCGCGCCCATCACGGGGAGATGGCCATCAGTGGAAAGAGATACATAGTTACTCTCGAGAAGGGAGCTTGTGGTTTCTCGACCGCTTTGCCGAGGCGCACCGGCCTATGCACCGACTAAGTACTATAATCTCTGGTTGCGGTTGCCAGTTGTGCTCAGCCTATGGCTGTACCGGACTGTGTCCAGCCAAGCGATTCAACGGGTCTATTGTGGTCTCCAGTTGCCTAAGAGCGGCACCTGCTGGGAGGCTAGCTTTGCTGCCAATAGCTTGGCTCGTGAATGTCGTAGCCAGCTCGTATTGACGAGTAAGTTTTCAATATAAGTCCTCCTTCGTATAGAACTTGAGAAACGCAGTGGTTTTCAATCTCCCGCTCCTTCGATTAGTTATGCCTATCAGATGTTTTCGTGTGACCTTGAATCGGTCGGTCATAAGAAAACTTCTAAAAACGAAAACATTGTCTGCAAAAAGCGTCAAGTAAAAGTACAGCGTATTTTGTGCCGGTCACTAGCAGGTACGGTCGCTGTTCGGGTTGGAGCAATGATTATGCTGTGTAATATAGTACGTGATCATAGAAACGGTGAAAGGATTGCAATCGTTTAAGCGCCGTCTCGCGGTTTGCGTAGTTCTCTATACGCGTAGCTGAAATGCAAGCAAATTGCTGACGCACAGCATGTTGCCTTCGCAGTTTAGATTCATGGGCACGTTATGTTTAGTTAAACTTGGATCTAACGTGTTATTTCGGCTAAGAATGATGAGAGAGAGAGTTAAATTGCCTACGAAGCCTCGCAGACAACCACCTCAGGGGCGAGTACACATAAACGTCTCTGCCGGCGAGTCATTTTATTGTCCATTATTTCCCCATACGTATGGAACATATATATATATATATATATATATATATATATATAAAGTGTGTTGCAAAAAATTAGCAGCTTATGTTTTTTGGTGATAATTTCGGCTTGGTTTATTTGAATGGCTTGAAATTTCATACAGTAACTGCTATAGCAACCAGATTAGGACGGCATAAGAGCACCATCAGCAGGTTCTTACACCCTGGAGTGAACCAAAGGTGCAGATCTAACAGTGGGTGTAAGCCACTTTTGACTATTCGAGATCGGCGAAGGATCATAGAGTTGGCTACTCATGACCAAATGTCTTCTTCCAGGATCAGGACTACTTTGGGAGTGCCAGTGCACCGATCCACAGTGTACCGAGTGTTAAGTTCTGACAAAAACGTGCGATACGCGAAAAGGAAGCTTATGCCGCGACTGCAACCGAAGCATATTGTCGCACGGCGTGAACATTCGCATAGATACCAAACTTGGGATAACGAGTGGAAAAACATCGTCTTCTCGGATGAAAAGAAATTTAATCTCGATGGCCCTGACGGCTGTCAGTACTATTGGCACGACTTGCGGAAGGAACCTAAATGGATCTTGAAACGTGTGGCCGGTGGTGGTTCTGTGAAATATTAGAGCGCGTTTGGATATAATGGGAAGTCCGATCTAGTCGCGATTGTGGGCCGAAACAATTCCGACAAGTACCAGCGTATCGTTGGTTTCCAGTTAGACGCCCATTTCAGAAGATGTGGGGGACCTGACGCAGTTTTTCAACAAGACAGCGCTACGTTTCATACCTCGACTAGCACTATAGACATTTTTCAAGAACAAGGAGTACCACTTTTTGACTGGCAGGCATTGAGTCCAGACCTGAGTCCCATCAAAAATCTTTGGGGACATTTGGTGAAGCAGATTTACGCAAATGGTCGACAATATGATAATTTGTCGGACCTCAAGAAAGCTGTCCAGCAAGCATGGACTAATATTCCACTTTCGTACTTACAACAGCTCATTAACTCCATGAAAGACCAAGTTTACGATTTGATTCAGAAGATGGGACAAAAACCCCGTTTCAAAAATATAATATGTAGTATCAAATAAGTCATACAGCCCTGCTAAGAATCGAATACGCCGTAAGGCGTTATTGTTGCTAATATTTTGCAACACTGTTTTTTCACACTTTTTTATTTTTTGTATGAACCGATTGTGAGATTGCAACGAAATTAACACCATACTCGTGTTTCGTCGTGTACATCATGCGCTTAAAATGCAAGCCATTCAAATAAACCAAGCCGAAATTATCACCAAAAAACATGAGTTGCTCATTTTTTGCAACATACTTTATATATATATGAAAAATCAAATATGAAAAAGGCTAAACGCGTGTTTCACAACGTTTACAGAGGTGGTTGGATACAGTAGTAATAATATAAGTCTAATGCTTTCACAACACTACTGTATCGTAGTGTTGTCGTATAAGAAGCATTAAACGACTTGCTCATCATATTTGATCTGTTTGTCAAATATTTGAACGTGTTTGTGTTTTGCTCGCAAAACAAAAAATGCCATTTTTTGCCTATTGATATCAAAGGCATGTCAGCTATCAAAGCATCTCTCTCTCTTTTTCTCTGTTTCGTGCATTTTCTCTCTCTCTCTCTCTAGCCCTACAATGATCCATGGCTGGTACCAGCCATGATGACATCGACATTACTGGAAACAGTAAATGGCGTTAAATCCAAACTAATCGTCGCAGTTATGCTTCGTCACTCCCATGCCGCGCTGTCAACCGCTGTCCGATTTCCGTGTCGCTCTAACAAGTTTACTTGCTCTACACATAACGAAACGCAGGATACAAATAGACAACAACTCGAAATTCGTAATTTGGACTGCTGGCTAGCTGGCTGGCTGGTTCGTTCTCTGGCGTAACGAGGGCCCCACTTTCGTGGAAGCAGAAGAAGAATGCAGCCCACTGTATGCAGACGCGATATGAACGATGAATGAAAACTTGGCCGTACTCTACGGACACCAGGGGGGCGGAGGCAGCGACGACCTCACACGAACGTACCTGCCTGCAGTGCATACGACATACGCTCGCTCTCACCGCGCTTGCGTGCGTTTGTGTCTAAGTGTGGTGGTCCCCAGGCGTAAATATTTATGCGGGCTTAACGCCAGCGGCGCACTGTGATGCTCGTCGGCAATTTGGTGAAAAGCCCACGTGTCCTCAGGCTACCTCTCCGTAGTAGTAGTAGTAGTAGTAGTAGTAGTAGTAGTAGTAGTAGTAGTAGTAGTAGTAGTAGTAGTAGTAGTAGTAGTAGTAGTAGTAGTAGGAGTAGCAGTATAGTTACGTCGAGCCCGGTGGCGTGGTGGATTAAGTCTCCGCCTCGCAACCGGAGAAGACACATAGGTGCGCGGGTTCGAGCCCCACCCACACACACTGCACATTTGTATTTATTGGGGTCCGTCTATGAAGCAATGTGAACAACAGTTCCGTGGACGTTAAATCTTGGCTGAGGGTCAGCCCGAAAACTTTAAAAAAAGCAGTATAGTTACAGCTGACCGGCAAATATACATGACAGGTTTGGGTATAATAGAGCAGCACACACGACAAGATGAGCTTCGTAGTTGTAATTTTTTTTTATCGTGCTTGCCTTTCCGCTTGTCGTTTCCATTGTCCGCAATTTTCTCGACAGTGTACACGAACACTACCCGCAAAAAGTATTTATAGAACCCGTAAATTGAATTGAGGTTCGCATACGAGTCGTTGAGGTTGAGATTCAATATATTGAAGGATTGGCAAAAGTTTTCAAAAATCAAAGAAGGGTCTTTAGCGCTACCTGCGGCTTCGTTTTTTAGTTGCAGTTCGCATTTCCCTCTGCGCGGTTGCATTTCCCTGTATGCGAGCAAAAGTTCAATAGCTGTAAAATAAAATTGAAATTATTGTTTCAACTTGTAATCTTCTTGAGAAAATGTGTGAGCGCCGATCATCGTCAAACCATTGTCAATATGAATGTATTAAATTTGAGTTCATATACGGCTAAACACTGTCTACACAGTAGACCATCTTTCCTAGCTGAATTGACTTCCGAATAAGAACAGAAACGAAAGCAAACAATTTGTCATACGGTACGAAAACACGTTACAAATGTTAATTGGTACATTATTGTTTACTGTTCAACGTGCGAGTAATCGGAGGCTGCCACTGAAGCAGGCAATGACTTGCTTTCGTCTATGAGATTTACCTACCTGTCGCTGCAGAGGACGCCGTCGGCTAAAAACGTCCACTGGAAAGTTAGTTCGAACTTCCCCGCATTTTTTGTATGCGCGTCGAGGAACAGAATGATGGCGGCAATCCTTTTAGAGGTAACTATGTGGTTATTGTGTAGTGTTGCGCTGCCGGGCAGTCCTCGCGGGTTTTCCACGAAAAAACAAGCGCCAGGTCAGCATAAGGGCTAGGCCAGTTCAAGCAGCCAGTGTACTTGTGATGCAGCCAAAGCGTTCCATTGCATCAACCGACAATAGGGTTGATGCTTGAGAGGAAGTTTGGAGAAGCCAAGATGAGGACGTAACCCCTAAACAAGTACCGAGGCACAGCTGCATTGCATATAGGATAAGGAGAGTGATAAGATAGAAAAGAGGATAGCGAGCTTTACCACGTCGTAGCTGACACTCACCGGCCGACAGCTTAACTTAAAGCCGTTGACTAAGGTAGGCCGCCGTTTGACGTGGCAAAAAGGCATATATAAATGTATATATATGTATATATAAATATATATATATATATATATATATATATATATATATTATATATATATATTATATATATATATATATATATATATATATATATATATATATATATATATATAATATATATATATATATATATATATATATATATATAGCTTTATTCATGTATACTTGCAAATACACTCAAAAGCATACGGCCTGTGTACCGAGGAGGTTGCCCAGGGACCAGAGACGTATGCTAGTTGCATCGAAAGAAATAGAAGTAGATATTAACCAAATTAATAGCATACGAATGAGTAGATCCAAATTGTATACAAAATAATAATATAACCAAATGTGTATTTTATTTAATCAAATAAAAAATTCGAGAGAATGATAATTCAATATCAATAATAAGAATTGTGTACGGAAAGTACATAATAGTGCAGTAATTTTGCCTAGACCAAGGTTAATTAAATTTTAATTTGATATTGTTAATAAAAGGGGACGCCAGTGAAAAGAAGACACTACGAGGAAGAAACAACCTTTCTAAGGCTTCTCTTGAAGGCCGAAGAATTGGGAATGGCCGAAGCAAATGTATTCCAACTAATTAATGAGTGATTAGGTGGTTGATTAATTAATTTATGAAACCGTATTGACGGTTAAAGTAATGGCGATGCAAGGCCGCCTTTCTTCGGATGGGGGGTGGTGCAGCAATAGAAAGTCTGGTCTGAAATATGTCGCCTTTCTCTATACGATTATTTTTATGATTTTATAAGCGAAATTCGGGTACAGCTCTAGTCGAATACCATCTATTGTTGAGACTACTCTAGCAAACGTTATAGGAGAGTGGGACGTCCGGAAATATACAACCTAGATTTTTACGGCGTTGAATTTCATCCGAAGATTGCAGAAAGCATTACAAAGAACAGCCAATACTTGGTTCGCCGAATCAAAACCAGCCCGCATGTGATCTTTAGAAAATCTTTAGAAAACGGATAAGCAGAGTGCAGTTGTCTGCATAACACACCGCACGTGTACAAGAGAACCTATCTATGCTTCATCGAGCAAAATCGATTTAAAGTTTACAGAGGAAAGGCCCCATTACAGATCCCTGAGGTATCCCAAGACGCAAAGTAAACTGATCGGATGAGGCCGATTAGCCAGTTACAATAATTACTTGATCCTGAAGGTACGAGCGAACTCAAGAACAAGCACCCTTATTTAAGCCTGACGAAGGATTACGCTCAAAATGTCAAAATTGACACATTCGAAAGCTCTGCTTATATCGACAGCAATTGCGAGACATTGGTTACTCTGAACGGAAACTAAAGGATGGTCTGGTAAATAATAGCATTAGCTGTCTTGGTAGGTCTTCTTGCATAAAAGCCAACTTGCCTTGGCGAGAGAAAATTATTAGAGTCAACGTGTGCCAAAATCTACATAAAGATACAGCGTTAAAACGCCCTGGCGAGAAAGCTGAGTAAAGCCGATAGCTGCCAGCATCTTGGCGAGATGCTTTCGCCTTGTAAAGAGCAATAACACAGGCCCTTCTGAAACTGCGTGGACAAATGCCAGCATCAATAGATAAATTAAATATATAGGCAAAGGCAAACGCGAGAAAGATTATACTACTTTAAGTCACTTTGGAAGGTATTCTTGTGGCCGTGTCTTACAGGTCGGTTTTGCATTTATGGACAACTTAAACTACAGTAGCTGGTGAAATATGTTAACGTCAAAATTGGAAACAGGCACCTGTAAGGAGAGGTAGATTAGCCGTGCAAGCTGCCACGAAAAGGGGAACACCTGCAAATGTCTGATCACTAATAGTTGCAAAATGCTGTGCCAGTGAGTGGAACAAACACTAGCGGAGCCGCATACAGTGCTACCATCGGGTGCGATGATAGGCGCCGGAACATTATTTAGTGAGAACGGCCGGTCTTCTTATTGACATACTTTCAGAAACCACCAGAAGCCTCGTTTTTTAGTCGTTTGCGATTATACTCCTTGAATTCAGACTTAAGTGGTGTCCTGTGTCTGGATACCAACTTGTAGGAACCGCTTTCAGGGCTAGTTCGACGTACTAGAAACATACTTAGGGCCGACAAAAGTCAAGATCTTGTCGCCGACGTAGAAGAGCGCCGGGGCAGATCGTACGGACGTAGCAGCAGAGGCAGGTCAATGAGAGAGAAAGAGAGAGAAGTAAACGACGAAACAGAGGGTAATGATAAGGAAGATTAATGTTGAGATAACGGTAGCGTCGTAATTAAAAAGAGTGCCACCGCCATCGATGCACACATCGTCCAGAGCAGAAACGGACATCGGGCATCGGGTTACTTCGGTGATTATTTGAGTTGAAAGTGTCTCGGTTAGTGCCGCCAACAACAACAACTCTGAAACCCTCCATCAGATGGTCTAGCATATGTAACACATATACAACGGCACCACCGCAATCCCTAGAAATACGCGTGGAAGGAACCGCCTGTAATCCCCAATGTCACAGAGACGCTTCTCGCGGACCCGAAGCCACGATTCAGATGTGCAAACAAAGTCCGCGTAATCAAGCTTCTCAACGGGACAAATACTTCCATGAAAACGTCCTCCGCGAAGAGATTTAATATCACGTGCGTTCATGTCAGCTGACAGTAGTAATGCGTATCGAAATAATGGTTCACAATTCCGAACCAGAAGGGGTGGGTGGGAGAGTTGGTGGGTTGTGTGCTCGGATTAGAATGAGTCATGTACCCTCTTCCCTGCGTTTAGCCCCACACTACCTGCCATTATTTCGACGGGTGTGTGTAAATGCATTTTCCACTTCTAGAAAAAAATGTAAAAGGCGGAAATGGTAGAAGGCAGCCATGATGTTCACCAACATCAAAAGTTAAGCAATTCCCACTTACCACCAGCGTATTCCCACACAGATTACCAGTTGGTTGAATCCAAACCACAGAAAATGATATACATATATAAATATAACTTCAGCAGCTATACAGCAACAAAAAAAGAATGCGTGATAATGATGATAAAACGAAACCAACAGAAGTCCGGTGAAAATAGGCTCAACTAGTTTTCGGTTCTAGCTGTTGCTGTTCTTATCCAATGGAATCAAGCAACACCGTCTCACACACATTCAGGAGCGTTTCCTTCATTGTGTCGGTTGAAGCAGGTTTATTGCAATAAGAATATGCCACTCAGAGAGAGAAAGTACTGCTCAAACTTAAGTTTGTTGTGACAACTATGTAAACTTAGCACACGCTAGCTGCAAATGAAATCGTGTGTGAGAACAAAGCATCAGGCGAGCGCGATCATCTCACGCGACTCCACTTGAGAACGTCGCTCGGTAATCTCTTCTGGTAGATCACTTACTTCACCTGACGGGCAGTGAACTAAAGTGATCCCCTTGGGCAACACGGGTCTGTATGATTGAGACATGCTCACTCATACCGTCGTCTAGTATGACCTACCTCTCTTGCAACATCACTTGTAGCAGACCGTCAAATATTTGCCGAGACTCCCTTTACGGCGTCGTGTCTAACGCCGCGGAGATATCTACATCTTTTGCCTGACGTTACATTACATCCTTTGTGTGCCGTTAAGCAAATTACATACGTACAACCAACAGCCTCGAGGTAGTTTTCCAGGCGGTAGGTCCGAAAAACAGCTGTGGCGGCGTGATCTATGTGGCTATTGCGCCAGTCTTAGTTATCATCTACAGGAATGGCGCCAATTCAATCCTCGTTCTTGATTGAATTTTCTGTGAGCGATGTTCATTGAGAATATATGATAAACCATACCACTGAGAGGTAGTTGCTATGCTGACACACACAAGGACTATTGGGTAAATTTTAGATCGCTTAACATATCCGGTGTATTAAAAATATGTCTCACGGTCATGCTTGCGCGCCCGCTGGGAACAGATGATGGTCTGAAATTGGAAACAACCTCCTTTAAAGCATTTACTTTAGGTCGGAACAGCTGACAGTAGTATGTAGTCGCTGTCTCTCTTTACTAATATTTCATAATAAAGTTGAGCTAGGGGACCTTATTATATAGGTATAATGCTGAGAAGGCTGACCAGCCAACCGCGAGGCTCACCACCCACACTCTCGGAAGTACATCGTTAAAAAAAAGAAAGGTTGGTACTAGGAGAACGCCTGCAGCAGGTACTCATTTCAAATTATCTCAGGATCGGCTGTTTTTCTTGCAAGATTATCTGAGTGACTAGTTCGTTGACTAACTCAGTTTTGCTAAACAGCTGAGAAAGAGTATGACCCAAATAACAAACCTAGGAGAATGCCTGCAGCAGTTACTCATTTCGAATTATCTCAGGATCGGCTGATTTTCTTGCAAGATTATCTGAGTGACTAGTACATTGACTAACTCAGTTTTGCTAAACAGCTGAGAAGAGTATGTCCCAAGTAACAAAGCTAATCACCGCAAACCGAATATCCTTAGGAGAAATAATGAAAAGTGATTATTTTGCAACTACTAAGTGACCAGTAAACGCTTGCTTGAAGTAAAAATAAAGTTCGCTTGAACAGGTAGCCCGGGCATTTAGTGACTTTCCGCGTCTTCGCTACTGAGGTGGCGGGACCTTCTATTTGGCGCTGTGTCTTTAGCTTGCATTGCTGCCAATCGACGCTGTCTATGCCCGCACTGCTTAAAGGCCGCTTCTATCTGACATTTTCGTCCGCTTGAAGACGTTTTTTTAATTCTATTCCGTCTTCAACCACGAACTCCCGTAGATGGGAATCTGCCGTGAACGTCCTTCACAACGGTGCGCTCTCGTCCTCAAAGTTGTTCACGTGGCGTACTTGGCGGCGGCTGGAAGCGCAAAAGCCGGCGAGTAGGTGAACGAGGTGCGGGAAACAGGAATGCCGGCGGAAAGAAGCGGATCACGGTCGGCGGTACTCGCACCTCACCAGCATTCCGTCTGCGGTGTTGTTGGCCGCTCCATGGATGGCAGGAACAATGGGGGTGAGGGGGCAGACTGTCATCTATCCTGTCGACTGCGCCAGTTGTAGATGTCCACCACCCTTACGACCGGCCGGCGATCGTTACGAGTTCGCCAGTCTCTCAAACAACACACGTCCTCTGCTTGCTTCGCCCGAACGACTACTACTCATTTATTCCCATACCTCCTTATCTGTCGCAGATTGCCCGCGCATCTAGCGACTTCCCGCGTCTTCGGTACTGGGGGGTGGCGGCATCTTCTATTCGGCGCCATGTATTTAGCTTGCTTCCCCGTCGCCAATCGATGCTGTCCATGCCCGCGCTGCTTAAAGGCCGCTTCAGATGCCATGTGTCGCTAATACGCGCAAGATCATCCAAATTCAATTTAATGAAGGCTCGATACACATATCACCCTGTTACATCAAATTGAGATGTGTAACAAGGTTGCATAAACGGACGTGTTGAGATATCTCAGATTTTCTCAATAGTCTTTGTAGCAGCGCAGACGCTGACCTCCGCGGTTTGATCTACTATCTACTCTCAACGAGCTTTACTCAAAGAAAATTCGTTCAACAACAGGGATCGAACCGGCGACACGTTAGCAGATGATAACCATGGCGAGTGCACCATCCATTAGAGTATGCCAACAAAAAAAAATATATCTATATATATAGTAAGAAAAAACGATATGGCATGGCTCAGAAGCGTTAGAATGAATAAGTTTGACAAAACTTAATGCATTTTTTTTTTAATATAAGTGCGTTTTATTAATAACATGTGCGATGACCATAACTTCATTTGTTTTTCCGTAAGGCTAATGCCCGTGTACGGTTTTGCACTGATACATCCAAGCATCATTGTCAAAGGAATGAAATATTGTGTGTAGACACACGTATCTCGCATGTTTCTACCTAATTATACCTAAATATACCTAAGGAAGCCAAAATTGTGACACATAATTTAATTATCAAAAGTCTCATATTATGCTAACCCCAATAATAATTAAATGAGAAAACATTTTTGTACTTGTTTTATATATCTAGTGCGTAATGATACGTTTTTTTTTTCAAATGTGCAACATTTGCTCTTCATAATCATATGACAATTTGCAATGTGCTAACTAACAACATCTAGTTTCATTTTGTCAGCCGAGCTTAGCAATACTTCATCTAGTCAGTATAGTGCATGTTTAGAAGCGTACACATGCTTCTGCACACGTGGCCCACGTGCATAGGCAGTTTGGGTATCTCTTTCAGTTCACACACACATTCATTCATGCCTCCCGCTGACCATCCCCATACGGCAGCAGCACCATCGTTGTCTTGGCAGCGGCGGTGGTCGCCAGGAGTTTCTATTCGAGGAGTGAAATTATGTCAGTGTCACTTAGCGTTTCGATGTGCTTTCGTATGGCGAGTTTTAACAGTCGGTGGCTTTCATTTGGTGGTTCACGGATGTGTGTGGGGCAGGTGTTTAATAGTTTTATGAAGTGGTGAATTGCTGTTCGGCGCACTGTTTCCGTTCGTGTGTATTCTATGTTAATTTTGTCATTTTGCCGTCTTCTCGTTGAATAGCTGTGTGTAGGTCTATTTCTATTTTGAATTTCACACCCGGTTTCTGTTTCTTTAAGAAGGAAGAAAATAAGCACGGATTCGGCGTAGAGCTGACGAAAAGGAATTATTTTGAGTGTTTGCATCAGGGGAGCTGCACTAGTTATGGCGCTAACACCGGCGATTAGTCGCACCGCTTTTTTTTGCAAGATCATCAGCGGTCTCAGTATAGTAGGGAAGGTTCCACCAAACACGACGATTGCGTATCTAAAATAAGCTTCAATAAGTGCTTTATATAATTCAAGTTTGAATTTAGTCGTAGCAGACGAACGTATTTGACTGAGGACTGCAATGCCTTTTCGGATTTTGCGGGTGGTGTGGTCTACGTGTGAGTTCCATGTTAAATTACTGCTTATTATCACTCCAAGATATTTAATTGTGTCTGTTTTTTGTATAAATGGGCAGTTGCATGTTGTGTTTGGTATATGATTGTGTAGTTGGATTTTGTCAGGTACAGTCAGGTTGCGGCGACATTTTAAATTAAAGTGTATAAATTTTGTCTTGTTGTGGTTTATTACAAGCCCGTTTGTTTTCATCCAGTTTCCTACCTGCCTCAGCCCTTGTTCAACATGGTGTCGGTCGTGGTAAAGGTTTTGTCTATATACGAGTGCAGTATCGTCTGCGAACATATATTTGGTTGATCCGTCGTGTAAGTGGAAGATATCATTACAGTACAGTATGTATAGCAGTGGCCCGATCACGCTTCCCTGGGGGACCCCGAAGGGTCTTAGATCTATCTCTGAAGAATCACTATTATATGAATAAGTTTGTTTCCTGCAGTGAAGATACGTGGCGATTACGTTTAATGCTCGCGAAGTGATTCCCATATTTGACATCTTTTTTAGGAGACGATTGTGCGGTAAGGTATCAAATGCACGTGAGAGATCGAGAAATACTGCCACGGGTCGGTTTCCTTTGTCCACTTCCGAGGCTATCATTTCCTGTATTGCTATTAGTGCTGATTGTGTACTCTTGCCAGTTCTAAAGCCAAACTGATTTTTGTGTAATATGTTGTTTTCATGCAGGTGCTGTTTTATCCGCTTGGCTATTAGTTTCTCAATTAACTTACCAATAGTGCTTAATAGAGATATGGCTCTAAAGTTGTCGATATCTTGTTTGTTACCTTGTTTGTGTACGAGCACCAATTCCGATCGCTTTAAGGCCATTGGAAATTGCCCTTGTGGGAATATAGCGTTTGTTAGTTTCAAGACGATATATGTGAATGTCTCGTTTTGCTGTTTAATTATGTTGTTTGTTACGTAGTCGTATCCTGGTGCTTTATTAATTTTTAGCTGTTGTATTTCTCCATGTACTTCTTCCTTGGTTGCCGGTGCAAAAGAGCGCAATGGCTCGTTGAAGGTGTATGTTGGCAGGCTGTTGTTGGCTGAAGTTTGTCCGGTTGACAAACTCAGACGCTCACCGACTGTGGCAAAGTGCAGGTTGACTTTTTCTACTTTCGCTTTCACTGACGGTAGGCTTTCACATACCGACAGTGTGTTTAGGTCAAGTTTGTCGGCGCGACGGTGGCCCCTTATGTATTCGTTAATAACTCGCCAGTCTTTTTTCTTGTCCCCAACAAACTTTTCCTTGAAGTAGGCATCCTTTGCGTGTCTAAGTTGTAACTTAATTTGGTTTCTAAGCCGGCAGTGTTCCTGTTTTAGGCCTGGGTTTATTTTAGTCCTTTCGAAAAGACTGTCTCTTTCTCTCATTTTTTTTAGTATGCTCGATGTTATCCACGGCTTGAGGATGGTCTTTTTTGCGCGTGTATGACCTTTTTTTGTATAGTATGTGGCTTTTTGCTGGCATGTTTGTAGTGAGGCCTGGATGATCTTACATATTGCTTCTGGGTTTTCTTCATGACCTAATAAATCGATCCACTTGATTTTCCGCACTTCATTCGCAAATTTCTTGCTGTTTATGGATTTGAGTGGTGTCCGGTTTTTCTGTTGTTTAAATGTGGTTGATGTTATGTCTAGCGTTAGCAGAATAGCATGGTGATCAGACACGCCTCTGGTACTTTGTAACTCGATATGAGCAACATCGATTAATCTCGTTTTTGTCAGTACATGATCGATTGTAGTGGCGCTATCTGCCGTAACTCTTGTGTGGTCTGTTTTTTGTAGTATAAAACCTTCTTCTGACAGGGTGTCCATGTACGTCGTGCTGATTTCTGATGATTTGCTAACCTCAATGTTTGAATCTGTAAGAATTATTGTGTTTTGTGAATTGTCTGATTTGCACATCATTTGTAGTTTTTGAATGAACAGTTCTGGTGAAGAAAAGCTTTTGTTGGGTGACCTGTAGATGCCTATTAGTAGTAATGTTGTGTCTGTTATTGTTATTCTCACAGAGCATATATCTGCGTTTTGCATTTGTAGTGCTACCTGTGTCGTATCGTATTTGTCGTTTATAAATAATGCGACTCCTCCTGCTCTGCTTTTGCTCTCAGGTGAAAAAAAGCTTTTGTAACCATCTATATGTATGCTGTTTAGGGAGTCTTCTCTCCCCCAGGTCTCCGTGAGGACCAGTGCATCGTGTGCTGTTTTCGTTGACAACATTCCCAGGAGGAGGTCGAGATTCGCTGAAATACTTCTGATATTCAATAAATAAACTCTAAATGATTTACTGGCTTCCTTATTTATACCTACACTATTATTAAATGGATATTGTTGACATGAAATGTTTTCTTCCATGCATGTGCTATTTCCCCGAATATGTGGTTATATCAAGTTGTCGGAACGTGAATACACTTGGTTGAGAAAAAAGAAGACATGTATTGTCATAGATTTTACAGTCTCTGTAATAGTCTGTCGTGGTGCTTAATTTGTCTTCTCAGCATTCAATCTCTTGGGGTCTGAATTTCTTGTAGGTGTGGTTTCAAGTTGTCTTTTTTCTCCGTTTTTCTTTGCGGTTGTGTTTTCCCGTTTTTTTTCTAAATCATTTGTGTAATCTCGTAATCCAGCCAGTGATTTGATCTGCGTCTCCTCTCCAGACTCATGTTTAATATAGATAGAGCAGTTGTGTATGTTTGTTCTGGTGTGTATGTTATATTTGCTCTTCAGTTTATTGCATGCCACTTTTAGTTGGTATAGTTGCGGGGCGATGTTAGAGCTGGCTGTGATGGTGTTTTGAGCTGTTCCGCTGCCACAGCTGCCGCCGGTGGATTCATTGTTGTTGTTTAAGGTTCCTGGGGCGGTCTGGTAGACCCCGCTAAGGGTAAGTGGTCTGGCCCTGTCTCCAATACGGTTTATGAATTTGCGGGCATTTTCTTCAGTGTCGAGTGTGGCTACTATAGCGCTGTTGGCTTTTACGTAGCTTCTCCTCCTCGCCTTCACTAACGAAATGTTGCCAACACCAGCAACACTGATCAGCTGTTTGATTAGGCTAGCAGTCGTGGCGGACGACTCCTTGGCGGGACCAGGGACGTTGTGTATAACAACATCCCGCATTAACTGTGACTGTTCGAGTTTCAAAAGCCGCTGGCTGTCAGCGCTTTCCATTGTTTGGCTGCTTTCCACTTTGTCAAGCCGCTCTGTTAGTTTCTGCAAGTCTTCTTGAATGGTGTCAATTTGTTTCACTTTAGCAGTCATTTCTGCCATTTTTGTTGTAATTGCTGCAATATCATCGTGCATTTTGGGAACAGTTGCAACGGCGTTTTTTATCTCCGACAGTTGATTGTGGATGGATGCTAGTGCCGCGATAGTGGATTTTTGAGATGGTGATTGTGCAGTGCCCTCGCATACTTCGCAGAGCCACTTCCCTCGTGGTTTGGTCTCTGGAGGCAGGCCCCAGCACGTTGGATGTACAGTGGTCTTACATACCTTGCAAACCATGAGCATATTGTCGGTGGAGCTTTTCTCGCAGCACAACTCGCACTTAAGCACCATTTTTGTAGGTGATTTGTGTCACTTAAGGTGTCAAGAAACTTGATTTTTCACTTTTTTTGGGGAGCCGGTGTGGTAGTGGTTTTTTTAAGATTTGTATTTAGGCTGTTACATAAATCCTTGTGGCATATATATAATTAGACATTATATATATGCCACTAGCCTATAGGACCGTTCCAAACAGGAATACACGGAAACATCATTACCGTTACTAGGATGCAAGCAAAAAAGGAAAGAAAAAAGCGACAAAGATAGAATATTAATTAACACTACGAGTAACTTCATCTTTGACGTATACGCTGGAAATAGGTGGTTGAGAATACGGCCAACGTAGACACATTCCGATCCGGTGCATCGTTATAGTATTAACATAATAATTCAATTACTATGTAGGCGGAATGAAGGCCCGTGTGGAGCTTGCCTCGAGGGCAGCTTTCTCATCAGGGCCGAGGGACGTGTTCAATTCGAGACAGACGCCACTAATTGAATGAATGCTAAGAATTTCTCATGTTCGCTGCATGTTGTGCAACCAGAAAAGTCCCTTCTAGCCAGGGACCTGCCAGACTACTCTCGAGCGGACTACTTCTTTGAGGTCCATAAGCAGACTACTTTGAGGTCCGTAAGCAGACTACTTTGAGGTCCGTAGTCGTCAATGGCTTTTGTATACGCGCGATTGTTAGTAACAGACTATGGTGGGGACTAGGCAAGGCTGACTGAGCCAGCTGTGTGGTTGCCGTGTGTCCCAACACAGGAGTAGAAATGTGACAGTAGTAGAAATAACTGCCTGCATGTAGCACTGCATTTACGCCGTGTTTGTCGCAACAACTCGTGTCGCCCGGCGTACACCTTCTATACAGATCGAACACCTCCACAAACACGCGAGACGTGTGGATGCTGGATTGACGATGGTCAGCGTCTTCGGTTCTGTTGTTGCTGTTGTTCTGTATAGGGCGGCGATACACACGGGATCGCTGTTTCGATGTTTACTATTGTTGTGTGCGACCAATTTCTACGATGGTTGCTGTGTTGCTAGCAGCGGTAGTCGCCCGAGCCGCCCGTTCAAGCCGCTTTTGAAGCGCACGTCGAATGGGCGCGTCGAGCAAAGTCAACAACACAAACAGTAATGAAGGTTGGCCGATAGTAAATATTTCATTGGGTTACTCCCACCCTACCCGGCATCCAGCAACGGCTGTCAGACGCGATGATTAATGCTATCGCGACCTCTTTTACCGCCGCCTGCCAACATGAAAACAGGGGCCTGGTCTCCGTAGATGTGGGTGTGTTGATCCATTAGTTCTAGCGCGCTGGCAAATAGCTCATCAGCTGGAGTTGACCTCGAGTCAACAACAGTCGAGCCTGTATACGGAACCTACCGACTGGACTCTAGCTCTCTTTGGTAGAATCTCGCATGGTTCTGGCTAGATTCCGGCCGACATTGACTGTTGATATCTAGCCCCCGATGCGGTAGATACCAAGAAACGACGGCACGTGTCGAAACTTTCAACAAGTTCGATTGAACGGCTTCTGGAAGTCCAGTTTGAGTTTGTACAGATGTTAATCGTGTACCAGCTATAAAGGAATAATATGAATAAGAATAATGCTTACTACAGTCGTCATTATTATGACCGTTCTCGTGATGCTGGCGTCGTCGCAATAGCAATCATAACTAGATAGCGTCAACAACAACCACAACGGCATAAATGACGTCATTATCCTGATAATGCTCATTAATCGGTCCAGCTCAAGTCGCTCTCCGCAGATCAATCGCTCATAGCTCGAACTGATTTGCCAAACTCAAAAACCAATTGCACATCTTACACAGTATGATGTCACTGGTTGGAACAGCCCTTGCCGCTGAGCGCAAGAGCTTCCACCAGGCTTCGCATAGGCAGGCCGCCGATAGGATCGACATCGGCTCAACAGCGACGTCGCACTGCGTCGTAATTCGTCTCAGTAGCAGTAACTGTTCCGTTCTGTTACGTGAACCACGCACAGAACTTCTACTATGCGACGCGGTGAAGGATTCATAAATGCAAGCCTAAACTTTCTTTAGAACCAGAGGTATAACAAGGTCGCCTTTTAGCAGGTCAATTCAAATCAATGGATTGGCTGTGTCTGAATCTTAAGGCTGCGCGATCCTCAGGAGCGTCGGAGCTGCTCTGACTTCTCGGCTGATCAGATCAGCAGAAGGCAACCTAGGACTCTCGAACGTGCTACAAATAGTATTTGGTGTATTTAATAAACATTACCCTCCCACTACATAGCATGTATATTGGAACACACGTTGCCAGCAGGCTATGCATATCAGCCAACTTCGCGGTGATACTCGCAAATGACAAAGCAAGCCGCTGAAGTACAAATCATTTGACACTTTTTGCGTTTTACATTTTGTCGCTCAACTTATGCTCCACCTCACTTTGGTATATATATATATATATATATATATATATATATAAATGTAGCTTTGTGTTATACATATTGTGTTACATATATATTTATATATATATATATATATATATATATATATATACATATATAAAGAGAGAGAGAGAGAAAGAGTACATCATAGATTTAGTAAGCATTTTTTGTGTTCCACAGACCTGTAGGCTTCAGCCGTTTGCTAGGCACCATCTTCTTGAACGTTTCTCCTTATGTGACCGTCTTATACGTACGACCGGCCATGAAGACCATGACGACCACGACAACGACAACGACGAAAAATCGGGCTACTGCGAAAACAAGAATCGTTGCAACTCACCGTCGCGACTAGAGCCGCGACGGTGAGTCGCGACGGAGTTTCTATTTCGGTCGGCCGGCCAGCCTGAAGCAGCAGGCCACGAACGGTCGTTTTCGAGCTCGGCAGTAAGCGGGCTAGAAGCAGGTTCCGGCGACGCCTGTGTTCCGGCCGCCCTCCGGAGTCCGCCTGAGTGTCGACTGGCAGGCAGATCGTACGTGTCCTGCCTTATAGAGTAGTTATTATGACACCCTTTATTTCCAGGGCGAGCAAAGCCCTGCAGTCGCTGCGTCGTCGCATTGCCGTCGTCGTCGCCGTACTCGACGTCGCTGATGCCAGCCGTATCGCCGTTAGATCCGCCGAGAGAGAGATAACCCACCGGCCACCGCTAGGCTATCAAGAGAGACATCGCCGCTGGAAATGGTACACCCCTGCTCTACTGCTGTGCCCCTCACCACAGGCCGACCCTCTTTCGACACCACCCCATACCCTTCCCGTACTATCACGCACACACTCTACTACTATTATTACTACTACTACTATTATTACTACTACCACTAGTAGTACAACTATTACTATACTGCAACTAGTACGTCTACTCTGACAGTCCTATAGAGACTAGCACGTAATACGGCGCTACTGCGTGGGTAAGCAATACGAGCACGCTCCCCCCTCTCTATCTCTCTCGCTCTCTCTCTCTCTCTCTCTCTCTATATATATATATATATATATATATATATATATTTACGCACCTAACGAGATAGGTTAGCCGGGATGTTGTCATCTCGCCTTATTTGTGTCAATCAGGGCAAAGTATAGGCGCGAGACGATTGATGACGCGTCGTCTACGGTTGGCCTTTAGCAGCCTATCCATGGCCGCTATCATTGGGGGCGTGCCCTCTACTCCTTCACAGCCTACGACCGTTTCTTCCTGTCACCCCTGTCGGCCCTTTACCCCCGACCGAAAGCTCGCCCGCCCGCCCGCCAGTCCCCCATTCCTGCCCATTCGCTGCCCATTTGCCACCGCTTTCCTATCCGACTTGGTTGGTTTCTTTTCAGAGCTAATCCGTACAGGAAGGCGAAGGATGAAGAAGATACGCCGGTACTTTCAATGATAAATAGATAGATGAAAGGGACTAACTTTTAGGATCTACGGGCCAGAATCTGGGCAAGGAGAGCTAGGAGCGAGCCGAACGAGCGAAGCGGCCGGCGGTACAGTTCGCTGCTGGCGACCGTCGAGTTCCGACAGGAGTCGGCGGCCGGCCAGCATGCGACTTCTCCACGGAACTGCTAAGGCGAATGACCTTCCTCATGTCTTAAGAAGGATGCCCCGTTTCCGTCTGAGCCGTTAGTACGACTCGGCGTGAGCAGCGGCACCTGCAGCACGGCGCCCACCCATTAGCAGCGCACACGCCACGCGTTTGTCCAGCTTTCGGGTGTGTATGTATGCTAGCCTTAACACAGGCGTTTAAGCACCCCATATATATACATATGTATATATATATATATATATATATATATATATATACATATACATATACATATACATATACATATATATATATATATATATATATATATATATATATATAAACTATGATAAATAAAGTTTATTACAGATTAGGTTTTATTTATATAACTTTTTTATGTTAGCACTTTGGAGTGTTACAATTGTCTCCGCATGAACGTGTACTCACGGGTTCTCTAACCCAGGATTAGCCCAGTTCAACAATGTGCCCCGAACAGATGCTGCGTCGTTGAATGTCGAGTGACAGCCTCTGACGCAAAAATTCCGATGCCCTCGAGTCTCCCGTGGAAAGGTTAAGGCATCTGCCTACGCGCTGAATCAAATTCACTGTAAGCGGGCCTGGTCCTCCCATTGTTTCAAAGGCCAACGGATAAAATTGGTGCGGATAACCAATGTCAGAGTATTTTCTACATTTGTTAGCTTCTGCTAACCTGGACGCATGGCCTGCCTGGTCCGCTCCTGCACCGACCATCGAAGGGGCTAATGAGTCGGTTACAGTTGCGTCCCAAACAAGCATGCGGCCACGCTCGAAGGGGGTTAGGGTAAGGCCGTCAGGCCTTTTCCCATCGTCTCTGGATAGACCCGGGGGTTCTAGTATGCGCGGGAAGCCGGCAGACCTCAGTGCTCGACTGAAAGTGTCATTTAAAGCCGAGTGGCGTGCTCTTCGGCCTGCGCTTAAGGCGCATGACAAGCCATGATGGGCCAACGCGTCTACTAAATAACCACAACGACATCGGTGAGGAACGACTAAGTCAGCACCAAGCCGCAGTCCTGTGCTAATGCGCGTCGTCTCGTCATCCAAAAGAGTCCCTATTCGCGGACAAGGTAGGGCATGTAACCAAGCTCCAGCCCCTTGACTACTTGCGGCTCGAAGCCTGGCTTTATCAGCCAAGGTGGGGGCTGTATCGATCAGGGTTGCTAATCGCTTTTCTTGCAAAGGGGTTATCCAGCTGCTCTGTTTAGTTCTTTCGACGGGAGGGGAGTCAATTAAGGACGACAATCCGTCGGTCAACTCTTGTAGTTCTACATTATAGGTTTCCTACCCATCGTTATCCAATAATGCCCTAACCCTCTCCGTAGCCTGAGTCAAGGATGACACGATCGCGGGTCCTGCCATCATGACCGCGTCCGGCATACCTAAGCCGCCTAGAGAGACCGGAAGCATTACCTGATCCCTTGCAACAGCGGTAAGCTGAATATTTAATATCTTCTCCAAAGTAGCTAAGCTAAGATCGTTAAAGGGCTGTAAAAGTTCAGGCGATGAGGATAAATTGCACCCTCTAACTAGGTGTGTTAGCCTCGTGGCTGAAAAGCAAGATCTAAGGAGAAACAGTCCACAGTGGGCCCCTAATTGGGGTAGTCTGTCTGTGGCAAAGTCCAGTTTGTCCTTCCGGCCGGCTAGTGCTTTTGCAATTCCATCCGGCAACAAGGGCACACCTAGCAGCTCCAGGTCAGCCTTGTTAACAATGCGACAACCAGGGAGTAGGCCAAGGAGGCCCGTTAAATCTAATGGTTCAATTTCGTTATGGGTTGTAACATATACTTCACATTTGCCCGGGTTTAGGGTAAGGCCACTAATCACACCAAAGTCAATAACCTTTCGAATGTCGTCCAGTACTGTCGGAAGGTCTCCGCCCAGAACGCCGTCATCCAGGTACCTTACGTTAAGGGGGGATCTCAGTGCATCCACCATTTCCTTGATACACAAACAGAAAAGTAGAGGACCCAGGGGATCGCCCTGCTGAAGACCTGTTTGCGATAGCATAGTGTTGTGTGGCATGACCAGATGTGATGATTGACCGTACGCCAAATTCGTTTGGTGAAACAGTAAGGGTGCCCACGACTTGACGGATCGGAGTAGGTGGTCTCTTCGAACGCTATTAAAAGCGTTTTGAAAATCCAGTTTGACCATCACCGTCGGCCCTTTACGCGATTGCAGGAATGCCCGGGTACAGTGTACTGCTACCTCTGTACCGCCAGGGGTGGCGAATCCAAGCTGGTGGTCGCCAAGAGCTGCTAAAACAGCATGCTTATTATCTTGACAGCCGATTTTGGCTGCCAATCGGCGAACGACTGAAGAACAGGCGATTGGGCGTAATGATCCATCCTTCTTCTTTAGTGCAAACATCCGTGCTCCGAAGATAAGTGGCATAAAACAGGATGGCGGCGAGCCCCATCTGAGCACGTCAACTACTTTGGCAATGGCGTCAGCTAGTCGCTCAGCCGTACTGCCCAGTGCACCAGACAACAGGTCTTGAAGTAGGCGGGGTCTCATAAAATCCAAACCGGCAGCTGAACTTCGACTGAAGGTTTTCATGGCCTTCAGTATCTCGTCCCGCGAGGTTGAAGATGGCAGTGTGACCGTCGGGGGTGTAGGCATAGTTAGATTCCGAGGGGCATGTGGGTGTTTGGCGCGGAGTGCATCAGTATTTTCGTTCATTGGCGCTAGAATATCTTCGGAGCTTACCAATCTTGCTGCACCGGAGATATCGCCTTCCGACAGCTTGACCCTCACCCGTCTGGAAAGGTCATCGTTGAAGTAGGCCTTAGATACGGGTCCCTCGTTCGCCAGGTTCTTGAGCCTTTTACCCGCTAAAAATTCGCGTAAGTTCTTCCTAATCAAGACAGACAGGGACCGAGCGTCCTTATGAGCTCTAGGAAGCCGCAGCACGACCGGAGCGAAGGAGAACAAAGAGTACCAAGCGTAAAGGTCGTTCTCCTTGGCAACGTTTGAGAAGACGTTGGTTAGTTCCTCCGCAACAGTAGGCCTCACCGATTTGGGTAAAATTCGTAGCAGTTTGGCTTGGCGCATGTTTGCCTGAATGTCGACGAGTAGATTGTCAATATCAATTTCTTCCGTCAAAGCCCGATTGGATGTGAACGGCCCGGTGGCGGCGTCGGCATGCCTGGCCGATATATGTCTGGCAAGACCCCTCTTCGTGAAGACACCTTTGCAAACCGGACATGTAGCCTTGTTGGAGTTATCCAAAACTAGAAACGCATTTGCGGCCTCAGTTCCGTAGTTTGGGTTATTATTATCTGGCATTATGATGTAAAGGCTTTGAGCTTCTCTGCGAGTGGAAGGAGAGCCAATAAAGGTTTCAGGGCTTCCGCAATCGTTTTCAAAGTTGCTGCCAGATCAGGACTGATACCCTCTAACATTTGAGCGACGTCTGTTAAGGCGCCCCCAACATCTTTGCGAGATGTCTTGCGGTTGTTTCTCTTTGTGGTGAGTTTAGCAGTGTACCGCGGCCGAGCTTGAGGACTCCTGTGTGTGCTGGTTCGCTTCCGTTTGGGCTTCGGTAACGGTCGCGGGTTAGGAAGGAGGAGCTGCGGTGAGGGGCTTTCTTGTGTGGTAGAAATGCCCCTAAGGACTGCAGCGTACGAAGCCCTATCTTTGATGGAACCACCGGGTTGTACGTCTTCCACGACAGTAGCTGTGACATCAGGACCCTCGGTGATCGATGCAGACGGATGCGATGCCTTAACTTGTTGTAGAACTCTTGCCTTCATGATGATCCTGTTCCGCTCACGGAGGTAGGCCACACGCGGACAGGAAGGCGCTCCGGCCACGTGGGGGCCACTACAGTTTACACACCTCGCCTGTTTTGTACAACTTGAAGCTAGGTGATCTCCACCTCCGCATTTTTTGCAGGCCTTGCGAAAAGTGCACCTGTCCGCTAGGTGTCCCACGCGTTGACAATTGTAGCATAACTCCGGTTGATCGGGTTCAAGAACGACGGAGTGGGTTTTGTAACCCAAGAATACAGACACGGGCGGTTGACGGCCAAAGGTCAGGATCACCTTGTTGAGTGGGGTCTTGCCAGCGTGACCTGTCCGGAATAAACGTCGAACGTGCACCACACCAGAATCTGCTAGTTCTTGGCATATCTCGTCGTCTGTGAACGCAACATCAACGCCTTGAATTCTCGCCTTAAATGAAGTCAGGGCTGGACAGGTTACCGTAACAGGTACCGATCCTATTGCAGAAAGCTGCGTTAGTTTTCTAGCCGCATCCTCTGTGTTGACCCATACGGAAATAGCGGCCTTACTGCTTGATATCTTGCAGTCGGGACAATTCGAGTGTATAGCCTTACATAATTGCAATAAGGTACCGTCAGCGAACTCGTTAGAAGCTGAATCCTCAGTGGTCTTTCTTCGTATGACGACTTTGAAGGTGTTGAATTGACCGCTAGATGCCTCTATTCTCAGCTTGTCCAACTGACGTTGCTCACGAGACATGACCTTCTGTTCACGTTTAGACACCACCAGCGTAAACGATTCGTCATGCTCATCGGACTCTACAGTAGAACCCTTCCTTCGCTTACACCCTGGTGTTACACCTCTGTCTGAGATTCCCGAAGTCCTGGCACCTGTAGTTGGATCAACTTGTGGTACTCCAGGTAATGCGCCGCTTGCCTTCTTCTCGGCCGGCATCGAGACATCAGCTTGAGCGGCAATTGGTGTCTCGCTGGCGATTGCGCTCCTAAGCCTGGAGATATCCAAACTTCCAGGCGGCTTACTGCCGCTGGACTCGACCGGCATCGTCCTAGATGTCCGAATGCTTCGGAACAAATAAACGCCAAAAAAAAACACACAAAAAATATTTGCCACTTCCGGGAGTTGAACCGGGGCTCAACAACTGGCAGTCGATGACGCTACCACTAGGCTACGACGACTGCACAGGCTGCTCTGCTTCTAAGCCGTATCGATCGCCGGCCGCAAGTTAGGCACGAGCTTACGGCTAGCAATAACGTTGGCAAATCGAACACAGTTGTCAAAATCGAACACTGTTGTCAGAGAGCCCGAAAGGGATCGGAACTCTCTGAGAAGTACCCAGAGCACCTCCGGGCGTATGCGATGCACCGTTCGAACACTCACTATACAAACTCTAGATGATACAATTATCACTACAAAGATCACAGTCAAGCCTCTCGTAGTACTCGATTTTACGGGAGCCAACACGAAGCACGACCGTACTCCACCGTATCAAACGGCGAGAAAAACTATATATATATATATATATATATATATATATATATGTACATATATATATATATATATATATATATATATATATATATATATATATATGTACATATATATATATATATATATATATGTACATATATATATATATATATATATATATATATATATATGGGGGGCATTTTAATTCGACTGTAAGATTGCGCGTTTCGAGCTTTGAGAATAGCCAATGAGCTTCTGCAAAAACAGTTTGCCTTCACTTGTAACTCACTAAGAAAATCATATAAATGCGTTCTATCTTCTTGAGAGACTCTGTCTGCGTTATGTTAATTACCCTGAATATTCAGATTGCTTTTTTCCCAATCACCACAAATGCCCCATGAGCATATGAGCTCGGTTCGATCTAAGCAATAATGCTCGCCTTGATCATTTTGAATGATCGTTGTGCAACAACGTTCAGCGCCTCATTTTCTGCAGACCTTTAATTGACACATCCTACCCACTAGTTTCATGGTATCGTACACGTTTTCTTTGACTTGCCGCGCAGAAACCTGTGGATTGTTGTGACGGATGTTGTGCAGTTTCGAACACCGCTCTTGTTGATTAAGCTTATTTTCCTGCAGATGCAGCTTGTCCTCCGGAGCACGAACTCGCTGTTAGAATTCTTCAATTTTTCGCGCTTCATCAACTTTTCTTCTATAACAGCACAATCCAATTTGTGAGCACGTTGATTTCTTTAAAAAAGATTTGAAAATCAAATAGAGTTGCTCTTTGCATCCGACGTGGCCCAAGTAGTAAGTTTCATGGTCGCAACGTTTGGTTTACTCCACAACTATGCGGATAATATTGGGGATGCTCGCGTTCTTTGTTCGTGTAATTTGGCCATAGCAGAAAAAGACGTATGGGTGGGCGCATTATCGTGGTGAAACAGCACAGAGTCTTCTTCTACGTTGCGGGCCGTAGTGCTATGATACGGCTGGTCTAAAGTTGCTGCATAAAACTCCCTAGTTATCGCTTGTCCTGTAGAAAGGCAGTGCATTACTACTAATAATAATTTCCGGTTGAGGTGTGCCTCTTTTCTCGGGGTAGGGCTTTTTGCCGTATGCGATCGACTCCCTGGTAGCATTCTCCCGTTTTGCAGTGAAGACGCGAACCCAGGGCTCGTCGGCGAATACAAACCGCCCCAAAAAACCCTACGAATGTCCTTTCAAAAGTTCCAATTGCACTGCGAAATTGAGACGCATGTTAAATTTTGCTCAATTGGTAGCTCATGCCGTAGTTAGTTTGCTTTATTTTTTTCATGAATAAATGCCAAACGTTTCTCGAAGCCAATGCACGTGATACTTATTTTTGTTAATTCCTAGGAACGTCTCTCTCCGGCGCTGTAGTCGGCATGCGCTTTTTGAAAACCTTTTATATTTACCTAGTCTGTATGTATGTATATATACGAGTATATACAGGGTGCATGTTGGCGCGCTGCGGCTGTCGCGCGACACGTCGGCGGTAGTAACGTCGCCACACAGTCATTTTACATGCACTTAATTTGGACATGCCCTCCGAAAAATCGTAATTACTCCGCAACCACAGCTCGCCTTGACATATGTTTGGTACCAAAATGATCGCCATGAATTGCGCATTGGCTGAATATGCCCGTTTTGAGCGCTGTGAGTGGTTGTATGGTTATGATTCTGAAGTATTTGGCGTGATCGCTAATAAAAAACTTCATTTTTGGCGAATTCTCTTCTAAGCGACCATGTCGCGTCTTCTGACCGGCCATGCATATTCTTCAGATGGAGCAGAATTGTATCACGAGCACGAAGGTGTGCTTAGTTTCTGTATAGGAAGACTGGTTGTCTCGCAACAGCACATTTTGTGCTCCTATGTCGGGAAAAAACACCAGTGTCACAAATTGTAGTAATTTAACTCTCACTCCGTAACAAGACTTCTCAGAGACCATGTTCCATTGGAAAAAACATTTGCTTTAACGAGCTCTACAATTCTGTATATCGCTCTTCAAATATTCCTGCAACACCCTGTATATATATATATATATATATATATATGTATCTATATATAGAAGACTTGAGCACGCGTGGCCTGTTAATGTACTTCTATGTACATCTGCTATAATGACTTACAACCACCGGCGGTTCACATGGCAAGTTTGTGGGACGGAAGCTGCAGCCAGGCGGCAGCAATGATATGTCTGTCGTTCGCGTTGGGCCAGGCTAGGCCTGGCCTTGCCAGGCGCAAGCCTCTTCCTTTTTCTCTACGCCACCATCTCACGGAACGCCGGAAAGCCAAGTAGGCCGCTTCGAGGCAGTGACGAGTTAGTTAAACGACAAGCATCCTTTTGGACGGTGGCACCGGCAGCTCTAGCTCGAGTCGGAGGAAACAAGTAGCAAACAAGGCCGTTTATTGTTGTTGTTGTTGTTGAAGTTGTTGTTGTTGATGTTGATGTTGTTGTGGTTGCCTTTGTGGTTGTTGTGTTAGTAGTGGTGGTGCTGCTGCTATTCTTATCGCTGTTGTTGCTACCGTTGTTGTTATCTGGCTGGAGTTTCAGCGGCTAGACAGTAGGCAGACAGGAGCCAGGCGGACCAGCTCAGTCTGCCACAGCGTGACGAGGAACAGAAAAGAGCGGCGACTACGGTAACAACAAGGAGGAGGTGGGGGAGGAGGCGACAACGACTAATGGTCGAGGGAAGTAAAAGAAGGATGAGGGAAGGGGAAAAGAACTTACCCCGTAACCCCTAAGCGTGTCCGGCGGTCGGTCTGATAGGAAGCTAATGCTAGGCGCGAGCAAATGTGAAGATGTTCCCTTTTTCTCTCTCTGTCTCGTTCCTAGCCAAGAGGGTTAAAGTGATACAAGAAACAGCTCACAGCGAGCAGAGCACACCAGCTTCGGCTCACCACGGCGGTGGATCGAAGCCCAAACGTAAGCTGGAACGTTTGCAGCGGTTACTCTTTGATTGTAATAGTGGACCAGAGTGTGGTAAATGAGAGTAAACGAGAGAGAGAGAGAACAGAGAATTAAGTAAGGAAGAGAGCAAAAATCTGAAACAGAGAAAGAGAGGCAGAAAATATGAAGCTAGGAAGTGATTTAGAAGGAGAGACATTCAGACAAGGATAAACCACGAGTGATGGAAAGATGCGAAAAGGTCAGCAAAAGCAAGGAACCTTACATTCAGGAGAGAGACAGGTGGCAATGCCAATGGCAGCTAAGCGAGAAATGTGGCCGAGTTTCCGACGCTTGTCCGTCCGTTGATCAATGTGGTCGTCCGAACGAACATGGGCGACACGTCATTGTGCCGCAACCGTCGTCAGCCTAACCAAAACGGAATAAGACAGCGGACAAAAACGGAAGGGCTTCAACCTCCAATGAAGAAGGACGGCTCTGTCGTGGCCAACGAGCACAAATGCAATACATCAGCATCCTGTAGTAATAATCCGCTTATCAAGGCAGTGGACTAGCACGTCACACGGTACGCATGTCAGCTAGCGCCTTGGCCAGAACTGCGTGAATAGTAAGAGTTAGTTATGCTAGACATGACGTGAAGACAAGGCCGGATCGTAGCCGATGCGAGTGGGCGGCCGTCGGAGGGAGCCAGTTGACAGCAAAGTATAACTACAACCAGGTCCGCGGCCAGGATTATGTCTCCCTTTGTCGCGCACATTGAATATATGCACACTCTATAGAGATGCGAACCTGGCTACCCGCTGAACGCCGAGTGCAACTTCATTAAACGCTTGCCCTGAATATCAATGCCTCTAAATCCGTTCGTGTCGCTAAGCGAACTATCTGGCAGCTACTGTGCAGATCTTGTTGTCGTCGTTGTTGTTGTTGCTGTTGTCGTTGTCGTTGCTGTTGCTGTTGTCGTTGTTGTTGTTGTTGTTGTTGTTGTTGTTGTTGTTGTTGTTGTTGTTGTTGTTGTTGTTGTTGTTGTTGTTGTTATTGTTGTTATTGTTGTTGTTGTTGTTGTTGTTGTTGTTGTTGTCGTTGTTGTTGTTGTTGTTGTTGTTGTTGTTGTTGTTGTTGTTGTTGCTGCTGCTGTCGTTGTTGTTGTTGTTGCTGCTGTCGCCGTTGTTGTTGTTGTTGCTGTTGTTGCTGTTGTCGCTGTTGTCGCTGTTGTTGTTGTTGTTGTTGTTGCTGCTGTCGCGGTCAGTCGCTACACCATTTTTCGCGCATTGAGCCTTCGACGATCCTCGGACACCGTTTAGGGTATTGTACACACATATAAACTCTTGATAATTCCAACAATTTTGGGAATAGCTCATCATGAGCGGGCAATGAGCGGTAGACTTCGTGTTCAGTTTACGGCGAATATCTTTAGATATATATATATATAGAGTTTGGAAGATATGATATATAAATTGACCCATTGTTTGTAGTATATGGCTTGTAGTGTACGGCTTCCCAGACCGGAGAAGTTTACGTGTCGACGTGCTTTGCAGGTATATTTTAAAGTTCGTTCCTCATATGCGCTATTTCATTAGATGCAGTGCAGCGGCCGGTCGATAGCGATCCTTTTTTCTTAGTAAATAGACGCGACACCGGGGGTGCTCGATCGGATTTGGTCCAACGCGGCAGAGGGTGATAATGTAACGGTGCTTAAAGAAGTGCTACGCCCAACAGATGTTTGACCCACACGTTCAATTCGCTATGGCCTCTAGTCGTAGTGTTAAGTTTGTGTGAGTGTTAATGATGAGTGAGAGTGTGAAAATGCGGGTCAGACCACACATTCAATTCGCTATGGCGTTGCCAAGTGCTTATTTATCCACAGCTTAATAAAGCTATTTAGGCTCTTGCTTATCTAATTTGCATATCCAGTCCAAATTTGTAGCGGCGGTGGCTTAGGCGGCTAACGCACCGTTCGAAACGTGGCGTTGCCATAGCAACTATGATTGGCAAAGCATGTCCAAGTTTGAGCGCCGGCCTTGCTGGTTGTATTTGTTGGACGTGGTTGTCATTGCCTTGCTGCTGCTATTATACATACCTCTGCTGGTTGAAAGCCAATATAAAATCCAGTAACGGGAACGCGATGACAAGAAACTCATTTAGAGAGGCATATCATCATGACACGGGCAACTGTAACAAACGTCTAAAATGTGGTTGTCAGAGCGTTGAAAGAA
Source organism: Dermanyssus gallinae (assembly GCA_003439945.1). Taxonomy (NCBI): domain Eukaryota; kingdom Metazoa; phylum Arthropoda; class Arachnida; order Mesostigmata; family Dermanyssidae; genus Dermanyssus; species Dermanyssus gallinae. Next base: position 139,224 of record QVRM01006639.1, read on the forward strand.
TACATGCACAAATACAAGTTTAAGTATAGTTTACTAATTTTGTTGGTATTAAAAAAAAATGAGTACTACTCCGCGCGCGCATAGACTGACGTACACCTACGAGGTACACTGCCCGTTCGTTGTTTTCGCTATGAGTCCTGTCGAGCAAGGCTGCGAATAATCTCGATATCTCGAATAATAATAATAAAAGCTCGATTGAGTTTTACCGCTCTCCAATATGCGGGATACAGTCTCGTAAATATTAAGGCGTTATTTTGCACCAAGGTCACGCAAGCCCACTTGTTAATTTCCCCAGCCTCCTCAAGATAGCGAGGATTTGATTAGGACATTTTGGCGCATCCGCCGTCCTGACCGGACCTTGCACCGTCGAACCGCCACCTATTTAGATGTCTGCAGACTTATCTACCGGAAAATAGAGTACTTTTTAGATGAATGAAATGGGTTAACTTCTTGATTGTTTAGATTGATTTAAATCATCAATTGATCAATTTGTCTTCTGCCCCATATATATATATATACAAGAGACAAGAGGGCGAGCGAATATTTACTGCAACGTCTGTCATTGGATGTTCAGAGAGGGAATGCCGCTTCGGTGAGAGGCACTCTGGCTAAATGGACCAGCCCAAGCCTGGACCTTACGCCTTGAATTAAGCCCCGAGCGAGCTGTGCACATGTTCTTACATCACAATTGTATATTTTAATACATACTCAAATCACAAATCATCAAAAATGTATATTTTAATACATAAATAATATATATATATATATATATATATATATATATATATATATATATACAGGGTCATTCAGAGAGTATTGTACTTCTTTCGAGGTTTGATAGAACTCGGCAAGAAAATAAGTTTTCCCTATGGAGGGAAGACGCGGAAACGTCTTGTTTAGGAGAGAGAGTGAAGTTTCTAAAAGTAGTTTTCCTGCCTTTTTTCTCCTACATATTTGTGCGAAATCTACGTTTGCGGGAGAACCAGTCAACGCATGAAGGAACCGATTACACCGGCGTATTCGGAGGAAAATTCTGCACAACGGAAGACACTTCACTAGCTTGCGTAGCAAAAAGCAAATACCCACATTAAGGAAAGTCATGAAATGTCGATATTTTACGTTAACGCCTTTTCATGAAAAATCGTAAAATTTTTCCAGTGCGACCAAAAATGTACGTCTAAAAGACCACTCTCACGAAATAGCAAATTTAATGCCCATCATTTTCGTACCAAGGTGATGGTGCTGCGTAACATAGTTGTCAAGTCACTAAGCGTTTTCGACAGTCATACTTGTTATGTTTTACGTGCAACTTTTCACGTTCAGAACCGTAGAAATTTGTCAAGACGTTTCCGCCCCCTCCTTCCACTAGGAAAATTTATTCTCTTGCTGAGTTCCACCAAACCTCAAAATATGTACCAAACTTTCTCATATGGAAAAAAATTTCTCGCCCTATGGAAATATGCATGCCCTCGCTTTCGATATGGCTATCGACAAAGCTTAGTGACTTGACAACTACGCAGCACCATCACCTTGGTGCGAAAATGATGGGCATTAAATTTGCTATTGCGTCAGAGTGGTCTTTTGGACGTACATTTTTGGTCGCAATGGAAACATTTTACGATTTTTCATGAAAAGGCGTTAACGTAAAATATTGACATTTCATGACTTTCCTTAATCTGGGTATTCGCTTTTTGCTACGCAAGCTAGTGTCTTCCGTTCTGCAGAATTTTCCTCCGAACACGCCGGTGTAATCGGTTTCTTCATGCGTTGACTGGTTCTCCCGCAACCGTAGATTTCACTCAAATACGAGGTGTGTTCAATCGTTATCGCGACCTTTGAATTTTCGCGGGTTACGTATATTCGAATTTCGATTTTTTTTGTGGCGTTATGTTGGTACTCATGTCTCTCACTTATGCCGACAAGCTCGGCCATTTTGAATGTTCACTTAATTGTTGACAGCTGCTTTGCTTGCACGTGTTTTGGATCGTCTTCGATTTTTACCTATTCAAAAAAATGGATCAAAGAACCTGTATCAAATTTTGTGTGAAAAACGAAATTAAGTGCGCGGATGCATTCCGAATGTTGACTGTGGCATACGGAGAAGCTACCTTGGACCGAAGCAACGTTTATCGGTGGTACAAAATGTTCTCAGAAGGCCGAGAAGATGTGAACGACGAAGAGCGTGCCGGACGCCCGAGCAAGCCCGAAAAAAGCGCGCCAAGTTCGGTCGAATGTGAAAGTTTTGCTGACAGTTTTCTTCGATTGCAGGGGCGTGGTGCATCATGAGTTCTTGCCACAGGGTAGAACGGTCAATAAGGAATATTACCTGCAAGTTATGCGCAATTTGCGCGAAGCAATCCGCCAGAAACGCCCGGATTTGTGGAAGAACAAAAATTGGCTTTTGCACCACGATAACGCCTCTGCTCACACATCGTTGCTTGTGCGCGAGTTTTTGGCCAAAAACAACACACTAATGATGCCGCAGCCACCGTATTCCCCAGATCTGGCCCCCTGTGACTTTTTCTTGTTCCCTAAACTGAAGAGGCCCATGAAAGGACGACGTTACGCTACGCTTGACGAGATAAAGACGGCATCGAAGGAGGAGCTGAACAAGATAAAAAAAAATGGTTTTTTGAAGTGCTTCGAAGATTGGAAAAACCGTTGGCACAAGTGTATAATATCTCATGGGGATTACTTTAAAGGGGACAAAATAGATATTCATGAATAAATGAATAATTTTTGAAAAAACACAAAAGTCGCGATAACGATTGAACAGCATATGTATGTAGGAGAAAAAAGACAGAAAAACTACTTTTATAAACTTCACTCTATCTCCTAAACAAGACGTTTCCGCGTCTTCCCACCATAGGGAAAACCTATTTTCTTGCCGAGTTCTATCAAACCTCGAAAGAAGTACAATACTCTCTGAATGACCCTGTATATATAAATATGTATATATATATATATATATATATATATATATATATATATATATATATATATATATATATTTATATTCATATATATATATACATCTGGGTATGTTTCAGCGATAACATATAAATGTACTGCATTTTAATAAGACCTTATCAAGGTAGAACTGCAACTTCGCAAAAAGCACATTGCTGCCTATGGAGCAGAAAGTCGTTTGAGATTGTCCTATAAGCGCAGTACTTTTTATTTTAATATTTACTAATAATATATGGGTCAGCGCTGAATATAAGCCCGGTGCCATCAACAAAGGTTGTGACGAGCTCATTTATATTTGAGTTTTTAGAAGGAGGGCATTCAAACGGTCCAGGTACGTGAATGGCTCGAGCATCAACTCCTGAGAAGTTCTGAGTTAAGCTTTCTTCATGTAGACTTGATCCGACGAACCTTGACAGCTTATATAAAATAGATTAAATCGAGACCAATCGACCGTTCTAGATGAACAGCTTAAGTGTTCAAGTATCTAATAGAGCAAGTAGTGATTAAGACAATTACCGAGCAAGGTGGCTTAGTGGCAAAGCATTTGCCTTGCATTCGGGAGGACTGGGTTCAATACCCAGACCCGCCACTCTTAAATTGGTTTGCATGGTTTCCAATTTAGACAAGGTAAATGCCGGAGTGGAATAAACTTAGCCATGACATGAAAAATCCGGACACGGGCAATTGCTTTACGGAAAATCTAAACAAAAAAATGCTGCAGCTACATACAAAAATCACCTTGACAAGTTTGCGAGATGGGAAGAAAATTGATGCAAATAAGACTGATAAATATATCCGAAGGGACGGCAATGTCAGGAGCAGCTTGCTTTAGCAGCTTCAAGAACACGTATAATACGCAAATACCCTGCCAGATCTCAAGAAATTCAGAAGCAAGACGCAGTAAGAATTATTCAATAATTTTCTTCCAGACCGCGCCAAGCAAAACCTTGATATTTTTACATTCGCATTAGGCCAAACGAAAAACCGTGTCAGTTCCAACTGAGAACGTTCGTCTGGCAATGCAGAGTGTAATTAGTGCAGTTAGCGAGCACGAGAACTTGAGATAGTTTTGCTATCTGTTTAGTTTATAGTCCTTTTCTAGTGGTGTTGCTAGAAAATTGGCATTTGTAGCGTCGTGCACCCTTAGTCTGACTGACACGGTCAAAAAACTTCCCTCTTTCGAGGTAGCAAACGAATCATTGCATCGAATGTGAGCCGGCCCTGGCGGAACTTAAATTGTGAGTCGGTTAGGGCCATTTGTAGTCACCCGGTCTCGCCGAGCCGTACTCTCCCAGCCAGCTGTCAACATGATCGAGGGCCCGGTTCGGCGATAGGTAGCAGGTGTAAAAAACCGCCACGCTGTTCGTATCGATTACACACCCAGTTACGGCCAGGCTGCGGTCCGCCCATCATTTGTTGGTGTAAACGGCCTGGTATTTGCTAGAGTCGTCCCTGTGCCGTGCTATGACGACATTGGGCTCGGCGATCAGGAGAGAGGCTGACCCTGTACCTACGCTCTAGTAGGTCGTGTGTCGCACGGCACTCATCTAAGTTTATTTGGAGTATCGTGATCACTATTGCTTTACTCGGGGTGATTTGACGGCGGGAGGTGGTTGTCCCTCCGGCTTCGGTTGAGCCAAGTAAGCCCCTTAGCCGCTAACTCTTCCAGCGCAGAGCCTACGTGGGGCAGAGCCGCTGGAAACGGCTCTAGCGAGCAATCTACCAGACTATGAGACGCCTTACCAAATAGCTGCTTTTATGCATTAAACAAGTATACATCTTTAGCTCTCCACACCCATCTTGATTTCATATCAACACTAATCATATATACTAAGAAAACTTAAACTTTTTGCATACGTGGCAAAGCAAGGAAAACACGACGTCAGTGTCGTCAACTGAAACATGGCCGATAGTTCACAACAAAACATGCCATGTTCAAAGCATGCCAAACACAACAAATGAAAAAACAGCCAGAGCAAGCGCATAACCGTCTTCATATGTAACTCGTTCAATATTATCAGCCCCACTCATACTGTTTTAAACAAAAATTCATCCTGAAATTAGCACCGCTAGATTTTACCATTGTGCTATTTGTATATACTGACATAAACAAAACGCTACTCCCCTCGCCTTCGTACAAAATTTCCTAGCCACTCTCATACACAAAGACAGAGTAACGTAACATCAATCTTCTGTCCTAAAATAAATAGGTCCTGTCGTTTATGTGTCATATGGGGGGATTTGTTTCTCTTTAAATAGATCTCGCAACATGCCCTTCATCTAATACATTCTTAACTACATACGGGTTGCCGGGTCTGACCTCCTCAATAGCTGAGACCCAGCCGTATGCCCTAAATCATCATACTCCCACCGCTTTGCGATTGAACCTTTGAGCCCCGTACTTCACAACCTCCTTTTACCCGCCGCAAGTTAGAACGTCGAAGGGAAATATTTAAGACCCAGAACTACAATAAACTTCATTATAATGCCCCTAATGCCAAGGCATCTCATACAAAATAACATTGCTGTGAAACTTGTTCACAGCAACACGTTCAGACAGACTACCTACTTAATTCCGTAGAATAAACTTCACTCTGAATAGAACCAGCCTGCTATCAAATGTTTGCTCGAACGTGCATTATGCTATTCCACCGCTATTATTTCCCGTAACTGCCATTAGTGTCTACATACTCTTTACAAAACCGAGACCACCTTAAAAGAGTGATGCTATATTAGTACTACACAACACTGGCACCTAAAAGCCCTTCATTAAGAGCTCTTATTTTAGGTACTAAGGCAGTAGTCATATACTTGTTATAAGACTGTGCTAATAATACACAATTAAAAATGTAAATATATATATATATATATATATATATATATATATATATATATATATATATATATATATATAAGTTGTTGAGTTGTTCTCAAACGGTGCAGACGTGTTCGTGTGTGGCTCTCGGAAAGTACCGCTAAATTCTAGAATTTTGCGTGGAAATCCATGTGCATAAGTGAGCATAACATCGTTGAGATCATCGAAGTCGGTTAGCGTGAACATCTGTAGTGTGCCTCGGAACTAATTCATTAGAAGCAGTGTCAACTTAAATAGTCATCATCATCACTCACCTCTACCTGCATCATCTTCACTTCTCACCACTATCTTCGTAGCTTTATTACTATCTCGTATCCAGCATCACTCTACTATCATTACCTTCATTATTGCCAGCGTCGTGTTTACTAGCATCCCCACATCCACCGTTAACCTCATTGAAATCACCCCATCCGTCATCACTATCAGCATCATCGTGAGTTACAGGCCTAATTATACTCACCATCAGCAGCATCATCATCTTTTTCTCTCTTCATCAGCTCTACTTCACAATTACCTCAGTCTACTCACTATCGCCAGTTATCATCACGACTCTCATCACCGGCGCCGCCGTTGTCACTACCTCCCCTTCGGATACCACCACCACGGTTTCAAATCGAACGCGAACTACAGTTCAGCCTGACACTGCATGGTAAATAAACAATATCTTGTTTGTAAACAGGCGCGGCATAGCAGTAGCTAGCTATGTCGGTGCAACGGACGCCAACAAAAGAGCAGATCGTGCAACGTGACAAACCTGCGTACGTGCAAGTGGAAAGAGCTGAGGATGAACGCGTTGATGAATCAATCAGCGATGCGGGCGGTCCGGCTCACCGTCCAAAGGCGGGATGTGGGAAACGTGCCGCTTCGAGTCCTGTGGAAGACTCCCGCAGCAAGGATATGCGCGTTTCGCAGGCTTTTGTTGAAACCACTAGCGAGACAACCGGTGGCGTCCAAGACGGTGAAGAGATACCGGACGAAGCGGGGTTTACAACGGTGACCCGGTCCAGGCGATCTCGTGCGCCGAAAGTTGTCGTGGCAAAGCACGAAGCAGTAATATTTTCGTCGGAAGACAATTCCCTGGAGCTCCATTTTAATGATGTATGCGACTTTATCGCTAAACACATCAAAGGAAAGATGGAAGAACCCCGTTTCACAAGGAGTGGGGAACTTCTAATTGTTGTTGAGGCCGAAGAGGATAGAGCTACGCTACTGTCGCTGCAGGAGTTAGCCAACATAAAGGTGTCGGCGAGAATCAGTGGAGGGCGATCCACAGTAAAGGGAAAAATATCTGGTGTGCATCCATCAATATCGGAGGCTACAATATCGGCTGCTCTGAAGCCTTTTGGGGTTTCCGAAGCGATAAGGGTGAAAACTAAAGACGCGAAGACAAATATTGTATCGACCACTGAGCAAGTTATTCTGACCTTCGCAGGTGGAGATTTTCCAGCAGAGGTTCGGTTAGGGTTGAAACGGCACGGCGTTGTCTTATATCGAGAGCCCATGCAATGCTTTAAGTGTTATAGCATGGATCACTTTGCAGCAAACTGCAAACTCTCTACACCGAGATGCAGAAGGTGTGGTTCTACGGAGCACCTGAGGAAGGATTGCAAGGCCAAGGCTCGATGCAGTCTGTGCTTTGGTGAACATGAAGCCACTTGGGGCTCATGTCCACATAGGCTGAAGCGTATGGAACTGTTACAAAAATCGTCCCAAAACAGCATCATCAAGCGCTCAGATGCCCCGCTGGTACCACTCTGCACGCCTGTGGGCCACATACAGGCCTCTGACAACTTCTCAAGGCGCACTTGGTCTTCCGTAGTAAGAAATGGAATCAAGATAAACGAGGCAGCGCCCAAACCTCAACGACTTGAACCAGAACGGGACCCAGCAGCAACAAGTGCCCCACTTAAAATGACCGGACATAAACTGAGTGACCAGCAAGTGCCGCTACCAAGAGTGGAGGATATAGTGCAACAGGTGATTGCGACGATTATGCCGAGGTTAACGGATATCATCGTGCAGACGGTGGCAAGGGCCATTCAGGAAGCTATTCCGAGCATTCTAGGAGGACTGATGGGCGCCCCGTTAGCTCCCTCACCTATGCTGCAACAATCCACGACCATTAGCGCTGATAGCACCCAACCTACACGGGCGAACAGAAGCGCGGATCATGTTATGTCATCTTCATCACGTCCCAAACCGACCTGACTTCTGAAGACAACAGTGAGCAGGCCGCACGCGTGCGAGAACCAGCAGATACAGCAAGATAATAATAAGTTCGGAGACGTAGTGAATGCAGGTATTCAGATAGTGATGTGGAATTGCGAGGGGAGGGGGGTGTTAGATTTGCTTGGGGACGATGCGTACAAAGGGGTAGACGTTCTAATTCTGACGGAGACCTGGGCACGAGAGCAGTTCGATATTCGGGGATTCTATGGATACCATGCGCTGGCATCGTGTAAAAAGGGTCCGGGTAGGCCGAGCGGGGGGGTATCGATTTTCGTTAGACCGACGGTAGGAGAAATGAGCGTGGGGATAGTAGCAGAAAATCTAATCGCAGTCATGTCACCTAAACTAGAACTAGTGGCTACCTATGTACAACCGACGGGGACGGAGTCCACAGAGACGATGGTCGAGCGCCTCTTGCTGGGAATAGAAGCGCTACCGCGAAAGGCTCCGATGATCATAGGAGGGGATTTTAACGCGAGATTAGACAGGATTGACTCGGAACGAACGGTGGCTTTGCTAGACGTACTGGAGGAGACCGGCTGTTGGGTAGTTAACAGGGCAGATGTGTGCACATATGAATGCCACTCCGGGACATCAGTTATTGATATATTTGCAACCGATATAGACAGAAAGGACATACAATTTACAGGGGACGACAATCCTTTACAGGAAGGGGCGGGACTCAGAAAACATATACCTATGGGTATCCGGGTAAAAATTAGAAGCAGTCTTCAAGAACGAGGGAAGAGGGAAGGATCAGGGAGAAAGCTTAGCGGCAACGTCCTTTTACAAGGGCTTAGCGGGGTACTTCCGGTGCCAGGGGTAATCCAGGTAGATTCCTATGAACGCAGTCTAGTAGGCTTATTGAGGTCTGCGATGCTGCCGCCACAGGAGAGAAGCGGAAGACCCTGGTTTAATGAAAGGTGCAGGGCAGCCAAGCAAGCTAGTAAGCTGACGCGAGAATATGTAAAGACCGTTCCGTTAATGAGGCCGTTGGCAGCGTTGGTTAAACGGCTGGTTAAGAAAGCGTATAAGGAGGAGAAGAAGAAGCACTGGGAAAAAATAGAGTGGGTAGCAATAAGGGAGGCTGACGAACGTCCACATACATGGCTGAAACGAAAGGGGAGAAGACAGTGTTCCGTAGAGACGGGTAGGTTAGTCGAACATTTTAGGCGAATATTGGCCGGGGCGGACACAACTCCGAAAGCGCCGCTAGAATACGAAGGCCCGTGGGATCAGACAACGGAAGAAGCGAGGGTTTGGATAGGGAGAGAAATCTCAATTAGGGAAGTGATAGAAGCAATAGACAGAGCACCACGGGGCAAAGCGCACGGGAAAGACTTGATAAGAAATGAACACATGAAGGATACCCTAATTCTCGCACCTTGCTGGCAAGCCTTATTCAATGAATGTTTAAACAAGGGGGAAATTCCAGAGGCCTGGAGGAAAGCGACTTTAATAGTCATTCCAAAAGGAAAGGGAGTAGAAACTGAACCAGAAGCTTGGAGGGGAATATCAATAAAAAGCTGTCCGTATAAAATATTCTCGGGAATAATAGCTAGAAGACTGGGGTCATTCTTGGAGGAGCGGGGGGTAATACCGGAGGAGCAGCATAGATTTAGGAAGGGAAAATCAACTTACTCAGCAATTCGGGAGCTGCTAGGAGCAATCTGGGAAACGCTGTCTAGGCCAAGAAGTTGTATATATGCGGTGTTTGTAGATTTAAAGGCAGCGTTTGACATAGCACCAAGGGATAAAATAGTTGAAGAGCTGGCAAAATCGGGAGTGCCGGCAGCAGTTCTGAGGTTACTTATTAATATGTTAAAGCAGAACACGGTGCAGATTGATAACGGGGTCGGTATTGCGGGAGAAGTGGCTCAAACCACAGGCGTCGCACAAGGCGATGGACTGAGCCCATTGCTGTTTTCCGTACTTTTGGGTGGACTACCAGAGTGGATAAGGGCGGGCTGGACCCAAGAGTGGGCCAGAATTTTACTGTACGCTGATGATGTGGTCATCTTTGGTGGCAGTCTTTTCAGGGTGAAACAAGCCATGAATCGACTAGTTACATTCATGGATGAGAAGGGCTTGAAGGTTAACTGGGGAAAGACAGTAGCTATGAAATTCCGAAGGGGCGGCCGTATGGCCAGGGGTGACGTGATCCAAGTCAGGGAAACAGAAATTAAATTTGTAAACAAATTTACATACCTAGGCATAACCTTGTCAACAAGCGGCAGCAGTTTTCGATTACACATCCAGGAGAGGGTCAGGAAGGCCACCATCGCAGCTGTGGCAATTAAATGGCCACATATGCTTTCAGTTCATGCAGCAATTGCTCTTTTCGGGATACAGATAGCACCCATAGCCACATACGGCATTCCACTAATATGGGATAAGTTGGGAGTAGGCGAATTGCGTTTAATTGATGGGGTGAGGTTTTTCTTTTTAAAGAGGGTTTTTGCGCTTTCGAATACTTGCAGGAATAGAATTGTTCACGTCTTAGAGGGTGGCCCGCTACTGACGGAAGAACTACAAAAACGATTTAATCTGAAGAAAACGTGCGCCTTTGAAGTTTATATGCGAAACTGGGAAACTAAAATTAGGGAAGTGGACATAGGTATTTATGGAACAGCAGCAATGACGAGCACTGAATGGCGGGGTAGCGGTGTAATAGATCGACATCTAACGGCGGCCTTTGCAGCTCACGGATTTCATCACGTTCTGTGCAACGTGGAGGGTTTTCATGAACCACAGGATAAATGTCAATGCAAACAATGCTGGAGCAAATGTGATCGATACCACGCCGCGGTATGCCCGGCGGTTAGGTCTATAGCAGAACTAGCAAAACGCTAGATTGTTGGCGTCTCGAAACATTTTGATGTAACATAAACACATTTACCCAGTTTGGGTGTTAATAAAACAAATTATATATATATATATATATATATATAAATATATAAGGTCAGGGAGAGACATATATTAGACATTCAAACATACACACTTTGTAGAAACACCGGTAAATAATCAATCACGTGTATCTAATACATGTACCAGTGGCAGCTCTTCGCCTGGTTTCTGAAGTCGTTTTCAAATAGCCACTACCTAAAGAGGAGTGGCGGCAGGCTAACAAAGTGTAGCCTGTTTTTTACTTCACTTAGCTTCAGCTCATAAGCCTTTATGGCCAATAGACGCCACCTAGTTTACTTCAGGACCGGCTTTCACGTTTGCGTCGTTCCGCTCGTTGTGGCCATTGTTACTGCTGTTGTTATACTTGTGGCTACAGGAAATAACATCGTCTCTCACCTCTCCTTTCCTCCTTTGTCTGTATATATATATATATATATCAAAAGGTTCCCTGTTTCCAGAATTCCTACGGCTGCGACAAAAGCCGTCCTCCACGGTGTCCTTTAGTTCGTCGTCCGAGTTAGAGCACCTCCATTTGAAATGTTTTCTGAGCGGACCAAACTGATAAAAGACGCAGTTCTTTTTGCAGTTCGCTGAGCTTCTTCGGAACCTACAGAACGCGCACCTTCCTGGCAACCCAACCTGTGGAGCACACAATTGTTCACACTGTTCCAATGCTGGCCCCCACCATCACTGCCAGCATTTGCATTGTGACATACCGGTCACTTTCCACCAGGTCGCTCATTTTGTGGGTGAGTTCGGCCGTGCTTACCGTGTTTGCCTAGCCTAACCTCGGGTCATCACTCGAACATTCCCGGCCCTCTTCAGTTTCTCACTGACTTGTCGGGCACACAGTCTTTTTCTCTGTATAGGCCACAATCCGGCGATAAATATCGACCAGATGAACAACTTTTGCAGTCAGAAATCAAATAACACCTTCGTACATACACTGCCGTGTCAATTGGACGGGGCATACAACTGCCTGCTTCTTTCCTCCGTCATATGCAGGTGTTTGCTTATGCGCCAGATATCTCAACACGTTGTCGCAAAGCGGCATATTCAAATTTCACCTGGTTTGGTTGTTATGACGCTTCGTACCTTTTCATTTAAACACTGGGAGTCCAGAGGGCGCCTGTGACAAGAAAAGGCAGTTGCCTATTGTAAAAAAAGACTATGTAGATTCTGCAAAAGAGTAATCAATTTTATGTGAAGTCTGTTAATTCTTACATTAAAACGCATAATGATGATCCACGTAAACAACTGAGTTTTAAGGGTTTAGTTTCGCGGATTTAAAAGGGCACTGGCGCTGCTCAGGCACTATGTAATTTTTTTCTAGTTAATGCTGTTTACTCTGGTTTGCTTAAATACAAATGCACGTTAGATAAGATTGCAAATAACGAAAACAGATCTAGCTACTTGCGCGACGTGATTCTAAAATCTAAGGTCGCTTAAAATGAGCACGCTAAGATTGTAGACGGCACGCACCTCAGGAATTCTTCGATCGTTGAGATTATACTCAAAATGGTATCTAAAAATCGTTAGTCGCATTTGTAGCTGGAGATTTCCATGCCGCTTCGACGGCCGAAAGGGTGACTTCGTCCACAACTGGCATCTATCATAGTAGTCAGCACTACCATATGTTTTAAATCTAACATTGCACCACCTTAACAAATTGGCCGATAACTTGCAGATAGCTTGTGTATGTTAGTTTTAATCACGGGAGTCACTCTAAAAATTAAAATGCGTTGCACCGACTCCGAATAGATAACAGTGACAGAGACTCAGAAAGCCACTTATGTGATGTAACAGATCGTTGACTCCAGAGCGACCACACCCTGATTTATACTTGCAAAGGTGCGTCAAGCAGGCAAACGCTCTTACCTTAGGTGAGTTCGGGCACAGCTTCAACGAACATCGACTTATAAATCGTTTGGTGACCTAACTTAATGTTGAACTTTTACAAGAGCATAAACAGAACGTAGCTAATCGAAGGCTACAGGATTGCTGTTTTGTAGGTAGAGTATCAAAGCCATTGTGTGTAATGAATGAACCAAGCAGTTACAATAGACATGTAGTCACACCCAAATAATCACCACAGCAAGTTCACTAAAAATTTACTCAGAAGCATCCGCAGTTCGTACAAAGGAAAGGTCCTCGTCTACCAAGACCACACGCAGAGTCTCAACCCTGCAAGGTAGGAAACGTATTAGGCCTGCACCGTCTTTCCCCGACCTTGCACTGCCAGATTATCATTTATTTAGATCAATAAAATGTTAAACATAAATAATTATTCCCACAAGCTATATATTATAAGATCAACGCTTTTACGCAACACACTAGAAGCTTTGTTAAACAGAGATTCGCGAGTTGTCTCGCCGCTAGCCAACTGCGTTTACTGTCGTTTAATTATCGACTATCTCGCTATTCCGACTTCGTTCGCTTTGTTTACTCAGCGAGCTCTACAAAACGATTTTGTTGTTACGAATTCCTCGTGATCTCCGTCAGCGCTCTTCCACTGCATATTTTCGGCGTCGTCCCGTTGCGTAAAGTTTCCCTTTGTTTCATGTTCATCATTTTTACTGTTGTCTTGGTCTTGTCATCCCCGTCACCATCAGCGGTGGTCTTTCACAGCGGTAGAAGGGCTATTATCTTCCAGATTCGTCCCTGCTGTTCTACGACCTGAGTTACCATCATTGTCATGCATTTCCGTAAGCACAAAAACCTTCTACAAAGAAACACTACGACGTTGCAGCCTGCCAAACAACCGTTTTCGATTGTTGCTGTTGTTTGCCACCACCTAGAAAGGCGTATTGCTTCGCCCCTGCTGGTTTGCAGTGTTTTATCTTCTCTCGTTTCTCACTGTTCCCTCTCTCGTAGTGCGCTGTTCGGTCGCGTTTGCTGCACAAATAATGAGAAATGATCATCTCATCGGTTTGGTATGCATGTAAACAGGCTATGAGGGCTTCTCTTTCGTAGCTCATTGCACTAGCTATCAACGTTTGTTTGATTGCTAAAACCAAACAAACATGAGGGCCTATTATGCAGTGGTCGCGAAGCGCACAAAAAAGAACTTCACCGAAATAGCAAGATTAACAAAATCGGCACGTCAAAATGTAACTCTAAAAAGCGGACGGCACAATAGCATCCACAAGTGATCTCTGAAAATTGAGTTTCAACAGTTTTGCAATAATCAAGGCGGCCCGTTTGTGAAAAAAAATATAGAGAAACTACACCCGGTAAGATACTAGATTTGGATGGAAGTGACTCGATGTTCGAGGCAGTGTTATCCCCGTGATGACTACAAGTGGAGAACAAGACGCGAGAACAAAAACTATTCTCACCGTACTATCTGGTGAGGCAACGTTGGGAGGAGCAAAACAGAAGGGAAAATTAAAAAATGGAACCGCTTTGCCGGGATCCTCAATAACAAGATTTCCATCTTTTATTACTAAATTGTATTAGTTCCGGTTCACGTACTCTTCTATTTGCGATAAGGAAACTTTGCATTTCTGAATGAGATATTGAATTCCCCAAATAGCCCAAGTCTCGTCGACGCTTTGCGCAGTTTAATATCAAGTTTGTCAGTAAATAGCTATTCAAGTTGAAACTATAGGGAGTGGAGAGCTGCACAAATAGGATCGTAGCTGCCTAATAAAAACCGCAGGAAGGCGGCTCCGTTAGTAAGCTTTGCTGCGCTACAAAAGTCATATTGGCCTTGTGGTCGAATCGGGTTGAAGAGTGAGTTCTTACAACTTGATCATTTTGACACCACCGGTGTCTGAGTCTGTCACTTAAGTTATTTATAAATAAGTAGACACACAGCTCCTCCCTAAACCAGCGAACGGTCGCAGAGAACGACTCCGTAATGATCTCCTCATGCTATAACGGTCGGTCGGTAACAGAGGTGCGTAGTCATGTCTTAGTCACTCGAACTAGATGGATTGCACGCAACAACCTTAGGTACTTGAGTTCGTCAATTGTGCACAGTTCGGCATGGCAGAATGGCGTGCAAATAAAAACAAACGGGATCGAACTTCCAGACGCAGGTTCTTCATTTTTGGATGTTACATTGGTTTCGCCTGGTTAAATTGAACACAATAGGTGGCCGGAGCTTGAACAAAAAAGTGAGTTCATAGTGTATAGTTAATTCGAACTGATGGAAAAAGCACGGTGTAGAACAATGACAGGGTGAAAAAGTAGATCGGTGATTTTATCGACGGACGCGTTTGGATGACGACGTTGCTTTATTTTGGCAACGGTGACCTCATGCGAACGATGTTCCTCCTGCGAAATCCGGCATCGTAGTCTTTAGGCGCTTTTGCTAGTGGTCTAGCAAACTTGTTCGGCCGTCGATTGAAGAATTCGCACGCCCGTTTCGCTACATGCTCAGCTCCCGCGGATTTGATCAGTGGTAAGTCAGAAATGCCCTGTACTGTTCGTCCAGTACTGTTCGTTCACCAGGTACGGTTGCAGTTTTTGTAGGTTGCTTCCTAACAAATGTAGGGACAAATTACAGCAATAAGTGGTACTGCTGCAGAATGTTCGTTAAACTTACGCTAAGTCAACTGCGTTTGCTAATTAGATATAAATATATACTAAGTGGGTCAAAACGTTTGTATCGTTGCCTCTACAACTTTAAAAATCTCATGCCGACTACAGTGCCAGGAAAATACGTCCTTCCTTATTATCATATAATTATAACCGCTTACTATTAAAATGAGTAAGCCGTGCAAGACATTGAGCGCATGTGTTCTCCGTGCTGGATTTATTCCACGTACGTGGCCGGCATTCCACCGGCAAATCTATGGAGAGACACAAACATAAAGTTCTTCTTATTTTTTTCCTTGTTTCATTAAGACTAGACTTGCCCTGTGGCACTCGAAAGATACTAGGTTCCGTCCACCTTGATTTAGAGTCAGTTTTAGCTATGGTTTTAAAACACTTTCAAATCATAATACATAAAATTACAAAACCAGAGTGCATACAGAAGTGCGGTTATATGAATTTGTTTTTCAAATTTGTTTTTCACCAATTCAGATTACGGTTGCCGTTAATATACTACTGCAGAGAGACATTGCGTTTTAATTTTATACATTTTAAAAGTAAGAGTTATGGGCAGAAAGCGTACTTCAGTGACGCGGTGTAGCGGCCAGGGTCTTCGGGCGACCCTCTTTAGAGTAGCCTAGGCCGGTGTCATTGAACATATGTGTCTGGATGGTCTAGAATTGAAAACAACCCCCTTTTTCAGCCTAGAAATTAGACGACAATGTTTAATCTCTGCTGGCTGACTCAACCCATCCGCCCGCCCGGCCAACCAACCAAGAAGACAGCAGCCCTTCCTTCCTTTATTTCCGTTATTGCGTTCTCGTTGTACTGTGTCTGGCTAGGCTGAGAGGAGATATGACCGCCGCTTAAGGATGACTTATTACAGCGGCCGCTACAAGGCACGACGCAGCGTTGACTAGCCAGCTGCCACTCGTTATTTGTTTGCGGCGGTGGCGGCCGCCAAGACCTCGTAGGCCAGCGCCGTGTTCGGCACCGTGCATTCGGAATGCAGAATTAATATTCAGGTGGCGGCCACGTCGCAGCTTATGGTCGCAGTCGTATCGCCGTTATATATTTATATAGAATTATATGAACGAACAGTGGTAACAGTGTAGCTCTGCAAAGTGTATGTATACAGTATATACACGTTTTGTGCAATCGCACTAGCCGTTTATTCCAGTTTATTTGTACTGCGTGCTGTTTTATTAACGTTCGCTTGGCTTATGTCGTGTCGGCCTTGCTCTACAGATGTCTATTTCTACGACCTGTACAGCTAGGGGAACTCGCTGTCGCATATCGATAAAGCCGGTTTGTTGCACGGTGCAGCAAACATAGCTTGTGCGTGCACGATTTCATGCACAGTGAGACCCTTATATATATATATATATATATATATATATATATATATAACCGTACCCCTTTTGAAGCTACTTCTAATAAAGCTTATCCTACCAGAAGTACTGTAAACAATGTTGTAACTTACCCATATATAAGGCTTGTAATAAATTCTTCGATGCTCAGTTATTGCCTGATTAACATAAATGTCAGATTTTCTCATCTGTTTAGATCTGTTAGACCGTTATGTAATATGAAGTACGTTGACACACTCACAAGAGCGGGCAGAAACGGGCGATAGCCCTTTCTGCAAAAATGCCCTCAATAGTTACAATTGTTTGAATTTGTGTAATTATGAAAATTTCAAGCTCAATGAAGAATTATTGAAGTTAAATAAATTTGCCGTCCGGAAAAGATGGTCCCATAAAAAAAAACATATATATACACTATCTGGCTTCAATTATGCGACCTGATGGTTCACTAGCTTCTGATGATTATAAAAAAGCAGAATTAATAGAAAACATATTCGCACAAACCTATCCATCGAATGATGAGCTACATCTGTGAGATTCAGGAGTTACGCATGCTCCTGGTGGTTTTGACGACTTAGTGGTTGTGAATGATGTTGACGTCACATCTGAAAACCTGCTGAAGCACCAAAGGGGCCTGACATCTAAGACAAGCGATACCCTGATGGGGTGCGGTCAATCGTGTACAAGCAGCTTGGAATCTCGATATGCCACGACAGGAAGTCCCCTTTGGAAACTGTAACACATAGTAAACTACTTGAGTTACTGCCTAAATTTGGAGTGGGCACCAAAATAGTTGCATGGATAAATAATTTCCTACGTGAACGGACCTTCCATGGACGTGTTCATGATACACTGTCAGAGAAGGCTTACGCCACCTCTAATTGCCCTCAAGGTACCATTTTTGGGCCACCAATGTTTAATCTTTACATCAATTCGCTAAAGAGTATTGTTCCCGAGAACGTGCAATATAAATTTGATGCGGATGACGTTAAAATATACGAAAAAGCGGACTCGGCCGTGAACTGCAAAAATGCAGGATACGCAGGTAAACAAGTTCTACAAGTGGTCCGTTTTGCTAGATCTGAAATTATCGGTGACAAAGTGCGTTGTACTTCGTTTTGGTCACGGACATGCAGAGAGCAACTACACAATCGGTGGCCATTCTCTTGCCTCGAAAAAGTGATAAGAGACCTTAGTGTAATGACATCTGTTAATATGAACTACACCGAACACATAATATGTTATGGTTGATCGTACTTAACTAAAACCGGCGCAATACGATCGACGGCGTCGAGCCCGGTGGCGTGGTGCATTCGTCTGCGCCTTGCAATCGCGGAGGAGACACATCGATGCGCGAGTTCAAGCCTCATCGTTGCCCATTTATATTTATAGGGGTCCGTCTATGACGCAATGCGAAAAGCAGTCCCATGGACGTTAAATCTTGCCTGAGAGACAGCCTAGGAAGTTTTTTTTTAATACAATTGACAGCGCGATGGCCCGTACAGAGGCGGCCTTTAGACATCGCTAGAGCACCGTTAGCAGTGCCCAGCGATTAGCGGTAGGTCTTTTCATCGAGGAGCCTCTTCGGAAAAGCTCGTAGAAACGCACGTTGTCCTCATCGTCATCGTCTTCTTCCGGTAGTAGATGTGTGCGTGTGTGTGTTGCGCTGCAGCCTACCAAGAGACTGCCGCCGAGAAGCAGGTGTTGAGCAAGGCCGCTGGCTCCGTATGCCGTTGGGTTACGAGGTAGGGGAAATCATTCATATCGTTGTGAAGGCGATGTCGATGTCACGTCCGCGTGCCGCACTTCGACGACGAGACCTGACGAGGTTCGTATTGTTGTTGCAAACAGCGGCGGCAGCAGCAGCAAGCAGCCTTTGGAGCGGCGATACTCTGCACTGCCGGTGGTGTTGGCGTTGGTTACAACGCTGTCGTTGTAATTACCGTAGCACCGTCTAATAAGCGCAGCAGTAAACGAGAAATTTATCAGTAGTCGAAAAATTAAAAACAGTGTACCGTCTATTAATACATCTATCTACCTAATTATATATTTATCTATCTATCTGTTTATATATATATATATATATATATATATATATATATATATATATATATATCCATCGGTTGTAATATCGGTTGACGATCAGCTACTAACTCATCGAATGGCGCGCACGCCGGATGAATAGCAAATACCGCGAGGCAATCTCGAGGTAATTTTTAAACGACCTATTTTGGTCGTGCGCCTAGTAGACTGCCCGCTCTTCCGACCGCCTGTCTGTCTGTTTGCCCGCTTGCCTATCAGCCTTTCGTGTTTGGATAGTGTGAGTATGAATACAATTTGAAAAAACAGCAAAGAAGAAGAAGAAAAGCAAAATGTCGGCGATCGATAGAGAATCAAATGTGGAGCGAGCTTTAAGCGGACTTCAACATGTATGTCCGCCCAATCGTGGAGCCAGTTGTAGTGGTGGTGGTGATGATGATGATGATGATGATGATGATGTTGTTGTTGTTGTTGTTGTTGTTGTTGTTGTTGTTGTTGTTGTTGTTGTTGTTGTGTTGTTGTTGTTGTTGTTGTTGTTGTTGTTGTTGTTGTTGTTGTTGTTGTTGTTGTTGTTGTTGTTGTTGTTGTTGTTGTTGTTGTTGTTGTTGTTGTTGTTGCGGTTGTTGTTGTTGCTGTTGTTGTTGTTGTTGTTGTTGTTGTTGCTGTTGTTGTTGTCGTCCCATGCGTCTGTGATTCTCAGTGTTTCATGGTGTAGCTAATTCTTTCTCTAGCCCCCATACTAATAGCTGTCTCACGCTCGCTGAATGCGCTCGAGAACGAGAAGCCTTTGGTGAGGTGAAGTGAAGCTAAGGCCATCAGCTCGTAGCGCTGCAGTGACTACAAAATACCGAACACTGCGACTGCTACCTCCGATGTCCTCATTGAAATGACAAACGCGTGGTGAACGTTGCTCGCGAGCAGGCGCCGCCAGGAATGGTCGTCCAGTGCGGTCATTCGCTAAGTGAACCGAGGCGAACAGAGTCGCGAGCTCTGGCGAGTGGTCAGGGGAGCACGAGGGGGTGCCTTCGATGCTACACCCCCTTACACGCACACTTACATGCTGGCCACGCCGCCTACCTGGACTACAAATTATTGGTGCTCGTCCATTATTTTCAGTTAAAAAGAATAATAATAATAATAATAATAATAATGTTTTCTTTAAACACGGGTTTAATATTATCACTATGTATATGTATCACACTTTCTAGTATATTATTTATATAACATCTAAAATATTTCTTATATTATGATTATTATTGCTCGAGTGTCGATGACCACTGAACATCATCATAGCGTTGCCTCTCTGCCTCTAGTTCCAATGACATCCTTTGTTGGAGGAGCGCGGTCGATCTTGGCTCCGCTGTGGCCTCAAAGAGCTTCTTTCCAAGCTTTTTTGTCAATTTGAGTGCAATCTTGCCCCAAACGCCAGATGACTTGAGACCGAACGCCATGACAACGTGGTCCTCAAAAATATGCGCGTTTATGCGCCGTTTGTGCATCTCCCGTTGGTGAATGATGTGGCCGGAGCCCTTATTACCTTTTAAAAAAAACCTTTGCTGAAGGTTCATCGGCAACATTGCGAATTCTGTAATGCTGGCTGCTTCTGTGATAAACTACCTAGTGGTAGCCGCGCAGCATCAATTGAATGGAAAAAGGTGTCGCCCCATTAATATGTGATGAGGCGGTCGCCCTATTCCTATACAATACCAATAGTTTTTGTTAACGGTGTGATATGTTTTTGTTTTCATCATTTGGGGATAGGCGGAATTACAGAACGATTGACTTCCTGTACAACGCTGGCAAGCAACACCTAGAAAACACAAACGCTTGACGATTAGCACCACAGTAGTGATACAAATCTACGTCCTACGATAAGCCCCACAATCACCGTTTTACCGATAACTCCGTCACACATCCGCAAGCTAGATGCTTAGGTGTATATAGGGGTACTACTTTCATTTAGGCGCGTATACCCTATAACGAAAGTTACATTGATTGTTTATATGACCTTCATTATCGAGTTTGCTTACAAATAGCATTTAGAATCACGCCAGCTGCTGCTCTTAAAAATTTGAAATGCACTTGTTTGCGTGTTAGTTATAGATCTAATCCTCGCTGTAGTCTAGTCTAGACTATAATCTTATAGGCAAATTCTACTAAATAGTGTATTTATAAAAAAAAATACGTATTTAACTAAACATAAAGTCAATATAATATCACTTTTTTTTTTCTATTAGAGTACTTCCGACGAAATTTTCGAGCGTCAGGATACGCGTGCTCAGGCAAGTATATCCACACAGATTGCATTCTATATAGCTGCAGTAGGCATACTTTAAAATACATCCTTCACTTTTAGGAAACGAATGCTACAAACAGACTGCATGAATATGCCGCTGCATTCGACGGTCGTATGCATTATTCACATTGTCCGTGGTAGCTGGCCACCTCTAGCTACAAATGCGCCGGGCGGTAGACTATTGTGTTTGACATCAAAAACATGTCGAAACGACATGTCTCTAGAGAATGCTTTCAACAACACGCACGACCTTGCTCCTAACTCAACAAAGTTGGCAAACGACATGGCTTCTCGGGACACATTGTATCTCTCCGCCAGTCGTGTCACGACACGTCGGTCTTGCGAGAGCAATGCAGGCCGCTTGTATGTTACCAGCAGAATAGTACGCATGTCATGGCAATTACGGCACTATACGAGCGCTGGTAATTCGTTTGGTAGGTTCGGCGTCATATTTGTTAGTAGTAGTATTAGAGCGACATTGTATTGTTATCGCATTCGCAACTTAATAGAGATTTTTTTTTTCAATTTGCATAGGACGGAACGCACAAATATGAGTTCTGAAATGGAACAAAAAATGTTCGTTAGCCCATGGCACAATATGTGTAGCGGCGTAAAGGTAGTCCCAATTATCATGACTTTAGAAGTGTGATATGTTGTGTTTGCGTACCGTATGATTATATTTCGCTGTGGGTGTCTCTTTACGGGAAACTACAAGCCGCAATTAAATGCAAGGCTATCGTGGAAAAAGCGCTATGAAAGGCCAACTGATTATATAGGTTTGTGTGTGTATATAATATTGTAATTACACATGACAGACGCAGGTGATCCAACAATAGATATTTTTAATGAAATATGACTTTGACATAAATTGTGACAGATTGCCTGTAAAAGAGCATGTCAATAAAACAACCTGATGATGATGAAACGTAGACGAATTCTCTAAACAACGGGTAATACACATGTCTCCATTGTTGCTCTATATATCAGCGAGAATATGTACTACTCTAAAATGGGAATAGTGTCACACCGTTATCAGCTGCCAAGGAAGAAGGCAATCGGCATATTTAGTAAACTTAAACATCAATACTCCTACCTACAGCAACGGAACGGCATCTACGCAGTAGCAATGGTCAGTCTGTCTTTTTAGTTTTTTTTTTATAAATATGTGTTAAGCTACTTCCGAAGCCGTATCCAACTGCGGCCCCAGTAAAAGCAAAGTTAATTATTCAGCACCTGACTTAAGTAAGCGCAGGTTAATAATCGTGTGTGCCGCCAAACTTATGTGATTTCAATGCAAACTTTACATTCGGCCTCAAGTTGAACGGCGGCTCTAATGAATCAGCTCTAATTTCATCTCTCCACGCTCTATTCACATTAAAATAAGCGCCCGTCAATGGCCGGTTCAATGGAGCATACATAAGAGTTGACAGAAGTTGTTTTTTTGACTATTAATTAGAATCAGAATAAGCCCAAGCTGCAATGAATGGCGCAGTGGGAACTTGTTTGGAATTGTTGATGGATCCCTGATGGATCTTATTTATCTAACGCATATACGCGTATAAGCTGCGTAGAGAACAACGCTCGTTTTAAAAGTTGAGCAGCCGACGTGTGACAACGACGATTCTACATGGTTTTGCGCTAGTTTGCACTGTACGATCGTATGCGGCCTCAGGTGAAGTGCAATAGCCGATGCGTACTTCTTTTCCCAGTATGCGTACCTCTGTAAGGCGTCCGAGACAAATCGCGAAATAAGCGGGTACAATTTGACAATTTGCGTGCGCCTATTTGGCTTTCCAATAAACAAACAAACCGTTTACGAACTCAAAACGTGCCACGGGCTTTGGAGCAGTGCGTCGTCAGCTTCGGGAGAATTCTAGCATTTACACACAGATAGTAAGTTGAAGTAGAGCAGATATGTTACCTAACGGCGATTTAGAGCCTGTAGTCAAGTAGGAAAATTGTCTAGCATTAGAGGCAATCCCCTTAAAAATAGTCGTTCATTCAATATTCGTTACGTCGCTCAAAAAGTGAGTCTATGCTAGGGACGCCGTCGTCAGCCGTCTCGCTTTAAGGACACCTGAACCACAGTCGCCGTGTCTTCGATGTGTCTCGTGGATACCTTTCACGATTTTTCTATATCGAGACCGATAGAGCTCGCAGACAGGAGAGCATTATGTGAGTCTGGCAAGAGCAAGAGATTTATAAAAGCAAATTATCGAGGTTATTGAACTTAAAGTCGCCGTGCGTGAAGCTCAATAAGGCACCATCGTTAGCCGCGGATTTGGGACGGAGTTTTGATTTAACGGCGGCTGCTGGATCTGTAGACGCCCACACACGGACCAAAAATATTTCCAAGTAAGTCTCTAGCAAACGTGAGGTACACGGCTCGCTCGCATGCAATAATGCACTGCTAGTATATTACCGAAAAGTTAATAAATAAAAAAAAGAAACAAATATATTGAATGTACTAGTAGTCGATTAGCAGAACTGGGCAGAATCTTCGATATTTGGGAAATCATTTCTACAATGTGTTCCATAAGTGTATTCTCTAAGTAAGCAAAACTTTTTGAATTCCAACACTTTCATTGAGCAATAAAACAACATTTTATAACATATAGTCACTCGAAACTAACCTATTGAAGAAGCACAGTTTGCCTGAGAAACGCACTTACCAGATACTATTTTGTAGACAGCGAATACACAAAACGGCCTTCTGTCTTACTGTGCCTCCACACACGAGACTCATTTCAGGGCCAAATATTCCGTTAAATATTAATCAGTGTTCACTGTCGATATTTCACGCTATCGTGTCATGCGGTGGCAACGGCTTGCAACAGGCGAGTCGGATTTATCACACAATAGTGCAAATCATGCAGCCAGCCTAGATAGACACTGCGAAGTGGAATCGCTACACTCTGTGAAAATGTCAACAAAGCTGCCAACGCACGAGAGCTTGCACTATTCCCCACGGGCCAGCTCATGCCAAAGAGCTTATAAAGTTGGTAAATCAGAACCCGGCCATACGTTCCGCCCTGTGTTGTGTCTACCCTACCTAAAATGGCTATTTTTGTTATCTTATGGTGTCTACGAAGAAGTCTGAACAATCTGGCCGTATATGTTCTTATGTCTAAATACAGACTCGGTTTAGAGTTTTGCCTCGTTTAAGTCGTTTGAAAACTCGATATTGGCTTCATTTTGTTTTTACTTGTGAAAGTTGTGGCGCTAGAAAACATGCAACACATTAACAAGCTGCGCGTTTAAACTGACTTCAGCAATATAACTATCCTCGTTTTCCAATTAATTATCAAATGATGCAATGATCTGTACATAGCAGTCAAAGCAACGTAATAGCGTGATGACACTATGTCGATCAGTCAATTCTTATCGCCCTCTTAGGTGACAGCAACAAAAATTAAAGTTAGTGTTCTTAACTGTTTCGCTCATCTCTAGTATTGTAGAAGAAAGGCAAGGCAAGGCGTAAATGTCTTACTATAAAATCATCTTGTAACACCGTCACACGGCACTAGTACGAGGTGTGTTCAATCGTTATCGCGACTTTTGAATTTTCGCGGGTTACGTATATTCGAATTTCGATTTTTTGTGGCGTTATGTTGGTACTCATGTCTCTCACTTATGCCGACAAGCTCGGCCATTTTGAATGTTCACTTAATTGTTGACAGCTGCTTTGCTTGCACGTGTTTTGGATCGTCTTCGATTTTTACCTATTCAAAAAAATTGATCAAAGAACCTGTATCAAATTTTGTGTGAAAAACGAAATTAAGTGCGCGGATGCATTCCGAATGTTGACTGTGGCATACGGAGAAGCTACCTTGGACCGAAGCAACGTTTATCGGTGGTACAAAATGTTCTCAGAAGGCCGAGAAGATGTGAACGACGAAGAGCGTGCCGGACGCCCGAGCACTTCAACAACAGACGAAAAAATTAATGAAGTGGAGAAAATGGTATTGGCCAATCGTCGAATCACCGTTAGAGAAGTTGCTGAGGACCTAAACATATCGATTGGCTCGTGCCATTCGATTTTTATCAATGATTTGGGCATGAGACGGGTCGCCGCGAAATTCGTACCAAAATTGCTCAATTGCGACCAAAAACAGCATCGCATGAACATTGCTAATGAGATGTTGGACTCTGTCCGCGACGACCCAAATTTGCTCCAGA
Organism: Dermanyssus gallinae; assembly: GCA_003439945.1. Lineage (NCBI taxonomy): Eukaryota > Metazoa > Arthropoda > Arachnida > Mesostigmata > Dermanyssidae > Dermanyssus > Dermanyssus gallinae. The sequence goes on from QVRM01006639.1 coordinate 164,629, forward strand.
GGGTCATAACTGGTGACGAATCGTGGGTTTATGGTTATGACGTGGAAACCAAAGCTCAATCATCTCAATGGAAGCTGCCGCACGAACCAAGACCGAAAAAAGCGCGCCAAGTTCGGTCGAATGTGAAAGTTTTGCTGACAGTTTTCTTCGATTGCAGGGGCGTGGTGCATCATGAATTCTTGCCACAGGGTAGAACGGTCAATAAGGAATATTACCTGCAAGTTATGCGCAATTTGCGCGAAGCAATCCGCCAGAAACGCCCGGATTTGTGGAAGAACAAAAATTGGCTTTTGCACCACGATAACGCCCCTGCTCACACATTGTTGCTTGTGCGCGAGTTTTTGGCCAAAAACAACACACTAATGATGCCGCAGCCACCGTATTCCCCAGATCTGGCCCCCTGTGACTTTTTCTTGTTCCCTAAACTGAAGAGGCCCATGAAAGGACGACGTTACGCTACGCTTGACGAGATAAAGACGGCATCGAAGGAGGAGCTGAACAAGATAAAAAAAAATTGTTTTTTGAAGTGCTTCGAAGATTGGAAAAACCGTTGGCACAAGTGTATAATATCTCATGGGGATTACTTTGAAGGGGACAAAATAGATATTCATGAATAAATGAATACTTTTTGAAAAACACAAAAGTCGCGATACTTTTTGAACACACTATGTACATCCAGCAAATGCATGTGTGGTTTGTGGCCACATATGGAAACGTTTTTTTCCTGTAAAACGAGAAATCTATCTTTAGGACCAAAGAGGAAACAGTAGTACATACAATGAAAGCTGCTCTTTTTAAAAATGTAAAAACACTATCAACCAAAATAATTAATCAATAATCGATCTTGACAAAGTGGCAAATCTTTGCTTAGTGTAGTCGATATGCACTACTAACGAATAGCATTGCTTTAGTTAGCCAGCTCAGAGAGTGGCAAAATCACTGATCCTTTCGTTCTTATTGGAACAAACTCACTGACGCTCTGCTGTACGGGCAAAGGTGGAAAAATGACATCACATCTGGTGAGGCGTCCGGAGCACGTGAGTAATTAAAAAGATCCGTTGCTTAACCTCTCAAATTGGGAAGTTCTCTGTTTGCTCTCGCCCGCGTTAGATCGAGCGTAGCACGGGTGCAGGCGTCCATGGGTGTCCTGTAAACGAGAAAGTAGATAACGTGTTTCTTTTCGATTGCTGCTAAAAAGTGCTCACGTAGGCCGCTCGCACAGAAGCAGGAGTGCCATACAATTTGGCCGAGATCCTGCGCTTGCGTAATTTTAAGTCCACGTTAAGTCAATGCGGCTGGCGCAAATACGGCCAGAAGGGCCGTTTTTCCGTGACTGTGTCCATTTGCTGCTGCTGCTGCTACAATTACTACTATTACTACTACTACTGCTACTACTACTCCTGCTGCTGCTGCCTTGGACAACGCCCAAACGCATACAAGGCGCGTGCGCCCCTGCACGGTCACATAAATGCGTAAGCAGTTGATGTAAATAGCTAAAGGAAAGGCTAGTTTGTCTAGGTCATTTGTTGGCCACGAGATCGACTGGCCTACAAATCAGAACACTAGAGGGCAGCGTTCTCGATATTATATGATTTCAGGCAACTAAAAATGATTCCCCCCCCCCTCAAATCATTACACACTGTAAGAAAAAACTAACAGTTGTTTAGTCAGTGATGGTCCAATGGAAAGCACAGCAGAAAACAGTGGTTCGGCTTTCTATTCGGTTTAGGCTCAAGTGTGTCAGAGAGGGAGGGTCCTGACCCTTTACCGTTTTCTGAGCCCAGCCAACAGATGCAGCCCACTCAACCAGCGTTGTAACAGAACGTTTGAGAACCGTATTGCAATTTGCGTACATCCACCGAGATTCACCTCTGCATGACTCTAAGCATTTCATCACCAACAACAATCGATTCAGTGTTGATCACGGTGTTTGACTAACCATGCTCTGATTGGGCAGATCTGATGCTAATATCGATTTCCACTCCATTCTTCACACAAAAAACAAACTTTTAAACCCCTCATTCACGCAGCTATTCATCCTAAACGGTGCTGACTCTGATAAGCAGCCACCATTCGCCAACGACGTCGCAAAACGATGTCGGCATTACGATTACTTTTTGCCAAAAAAAAAAGCGCAAAAGAGCGCGTACTGCAGTGACCTGTTCCGCATGTTCTACTATACGCATTCGCCTTGACATTCGATCTTGACAAGGCAGCAAATCTCTGTTTAGTGGTCCGTCGATATGCACTCCGAACGAATAGCATTGTTCTAGCTATCAACTCAGAGAGTGGAACAATCACGGGTCCTTTCGTTCTTATTGGGACAAAAAAAAACATTAAACACATTTACCCAGTTTGGGTGTTAATAAAACAAGAACAAAACAATAAATAAGTTAAATTCGCTCTGTAGACCCGCTCGCTCGCACACTAACATCAATCGTCGACGAACGTCGATATTCCAACGAGCCCCCCAAAACCCGATCGTTGCTGCAGTTAGTCGTCGCTTCAATTATGACGCGATCGCACATGTCCTTGTTTCATTTTGGCAGAATGACTAGTTTATCGGCCTGAAATCTAGCCGGCCGTCTGTGAGGTACGTGATGATGATCTAGGACCTGTCGATCCGCGTCTACTCGAGCAGCAACCTCCCGCCGCCACCACGTTGCCGACGGGGGGGGTAACATGAACGCACCCACCCGCACGGCAAGGGGGCGATTGCTCAACGATCTGCTGACGTTTTACAACGACGGGGGGGCGCGCGGGGGGCGACGATGGTGCGGGAGGCCATATTCAAATGCAAATGCGACGACGCCTTTGACTCAAATCCTAAATGATGAGCCGTAAGGAATGTGCAAATCTTTGCAAAATCCAAAAGCGTGCTAGCAAATAGAGTTGCGTTTTCAGAAGAAGAAGAAGAAAAAGATGACACAAAAAAGCAGCAAGTTTTTCCAGGTTGAGCAGATCGCAAAGAGGAAACATCAGCGGTGTGCCAGACAGCCAACCAGCCAACCATACGCCGTTCGCTTTTAAGCAGCGCGACAAACCTTCTGCGGGCCTTATCTCTAATCTGCCCTTATATTAGCCGGCTGTGCGGCCGAATATATATATATATATATATGAATATATATATATACATATAGGTTGCGTGGTATATAGTATATATATATCTATCCAACTTCAAAAAAAGTTTAAGCGCTAATGTTGACAAAGTCAGTCGAACAAGACGTGGTCGCATTGTAGTGACTGACCAAGTGTAGCTTTGTTTGGGTCGTTGTGCCTCAGGACAAGCTATTGTTAAGAGAAGCCAGAGGGAGGGGGGTGAATTCGGAGATTTGAAACGAGGAAGATTGCGCTCTGTCGTTAGAAGTGCTCTTCAAGCGACTCATTTCGGCAATCCTTTATTACGGCCGAGGCACCATTGTAGAATGTTGTACGAGGCAAAAGCAATGCGCTTTGCAAACTTTTGCAAGATAACGAACGCTCCAACGCGCTGTGGGTATATATGCTTTCACCATTTAAAAGTTTGTATGGACGCAATTTAAGTCGCGTACTACGCGGTACGGTCTTTATCGAGCCAAGCATAAATTGCGCGACGATTTTGCGCATAATGTCGTGTTTGACAACCACGCAAATACACACTAACTGAATTGGCGTAGAAAACACGCACATACAGTTAAACCAGATAATGTCCGTTAATGCCTGCCTGGTAAGGCAAATGTGCCTGAATTATTCAGAGAGACTAATTCAAAACGGGCAAAACGATTGTGAAGGCTGATGCGACAGTTGGATCGCCGCAGGTTATTTTTCTTGTGGCGACCCGGTGTAGGGGAACTAGTGGGACGCTATTCATGGTTGTCATCTATCGGGATGTCGCCGGTTCAATTCCCGTCGAGACTCGAATTTATTTCAGGCAATACTCCTTGAGAATAGATGATTAACCACACCGCTGAGAGTTAGCGACCATCCCGGTGCCACAATTACTCTTAGAAAAACTCTACATATCTCAACATGTCCGGCCCACGGTGCACTGAAGATACGTCTCACAGCGATTTCAACTCCGTAGAGGAAGGAGGATAATTTGGAGATTGTTTTACTTGTCTTTGGAGCTAAGCCATCATGCTATTTGCTAACGGTCTTGCGATACTTGCTAAAATGGCGGACTAACACACCATCTAGGTAGGGCTAACATTGCTAACAGTTTAGCTATGCTGCATTGTTTATATACGCTCTCCACGTTTGCCGCTTCACTACGTATCGAGAGCGAAAAGTCAAACATGAACCATTCAAATATATTCTCATCGTGCTCGATACTACGAATATACGCCGGTACGTATATAAATTTAGAGATTTTAAATTCAAAACGTTGTTTATTACGGGAACTGCATAATATGAGGCTTGAGTTATCATTTGAAAACCCAAAAGGCTGGACTATATATATATATATATATATATATATATATATATATATATATACTATGACGTTATTCGGTGTCCATCTACAGTGAAGCAGAGCCTCAAGAAAGACGTCGCTTCTCAACAAATCGTTTAGATGGACTTAAATTTCTTGCCATTTCCACTCTGATATTAAGCATCAGCATTCCACAGTATTTACATATCGGCTTAAAATATGTCCGAGTTTTGTATGTAGGAAAGTTAGCTTTGCTGCCAAAATTGCTCTAATGATACCATAGTGCGTCGTTCGTACGGATTACAGATATGACGAACGGTACCTGTCCCCGCACAAGGCTGGTACAGGGCTGTCGGTACACTAATCTCCACACCGGTGGCGACCCGTCCTCCTGCTAATTTGCACAGCAGTTGGAGAACACAGGCTGTCCGTAACCAATCTAGAACCACCTGACACCATTACGTAGCAGGAGTGCAACGAATACCGCCTATTACATTACGAAGTCAAAGTTTTGCACAATACGCAAACGGATGCCACAGGTTAACAAGTGTATGAGGTCTACTGTAAACTTGTCACCTCCTTTGTCACCTTTTGTGGGAGTGTTCTATGTAGACCCGCTCCAGCTCGACTGAGTCATCATGTCTTTGTCTCTATATATCATAGCAGCAGCAGCAGCAGCAGCTCCGTTACGCTTGCAGTGAACTGTGCAGCTTTCAATAGAGCGTCGACACAAGACACTGTAAAAGGCCACTTCTATCAAATCAGCAATCTTCCAGGTACGAAGGGCAGAAAACGTCCCAGAGACGAGTTGCCGTGTTACGCCAGCATTACGCTGTCCTAGTACGAGCCTAAATCCGACTACACTTAAGTAGGTAGTCGACAGTTGTTGTTTTCGGTGAAGTCACACCTATTGTTGTGTGACTTCAGGGAGAGCCGTCGTCTTCAAGCCTCACGCACAAGCTCGCCAAGCTCGCGACGAGTTAGCCGGGCTATGCCTACGCGAACGGCGCCGACTGCATACAAGAAGTGCTGGGCACGCATATTTCTTTTATTTCGGCTTCCTGCCGTGTACGCTGTTACGCTCGATACGTATTCACACACACACACACACGCACGCACATACATAAACTGTAGATGGAAATGTCCTGCAACCTGCACACAACCTGCAGAGTGATGCGTCTTCTGTACTCCTTCGGTTTGGCTGGCTACGACGAGCTGCTAGGCGCAAGTGGCAGCGAACGCATTGGCCAGTTAGACGGCGCTTTTTAGACGAGAGTCGAGAGTTCGTTCGCGCGCCCGCCCCGGTTTTGTTTTGTTCGGGCGTCGTGAGCCGCTAAATACAGGAAACGAAGCCATTCATTATCTCCTCGGTGCGTTGTGCTCAGGCGGGCGAGCTCGTCTGTGCTGTGCTCAACTCCCCCTCTTCTTCCCCCCCCCCCCCGCCCTGCACTTAATGAACTCGAAGTCACTCTGTGTAAATGTGCGCGACGCGTATCGCATCGTATGTTCGCACGTGCATTATGTTTGGTAATGATGCAATCTTCATTAGCGCGTGCCTTTGCTGCGGCTGCAGCCGCTGCTGCCGCACGACACGAAAAAGCGTAGGAAGGAAGGTATCGTGAAGGTAGCAGAAGCAGCAGCAGCATGGCCACTCGGCCTGTGTGTGTGTGTGTTGTGTCTGCGTGCGTGTCGCGAAATAAAGCGTGTCACGTCGGTAGCCAGTTCTCCGGTCTTCATTGCTCCATCCAGAACGGGAACAACAGCTTGCTTGGCTAGCACAGCCGGGTCCTGGGTCGATGTCGAGTCCGTCTTCTTAGTCATGAACTTACAGCAAGGGAAAAAAACACAGGAGCAGGAGCCGGAGTAGTAGAGCCAGTAGTCCGTTTCACATTTTCTATACTTGAGTCAAATCGCACGAGAGCGAGGTAATGGTTGGCCAAGTGGCACGAATGGGGCGGCGTGGTCTAGTGGGGGATGACTGCGCTAGTAGTCATGGTTGTCATCTAGCGGGGTGTCGCCGGTTCGATCTCTGTTGTTGAGCGAATTTTCTTTGAGCGATTGAGCTCATTGAGAACAGATGATAAACCGTACCGCTGAGAGTCAGCGACCATGCTGCCACAAGGACTGCTTGGGAAACTCTAGATATTTCAACATGTCCGGCCGTCGGCGCATCGAAAATATACCATACGGTGAGTTCCAAGCCCGTAGGGGACGGAGGATGGTTTAGAATTAAGAAAAAAACCAACCCCCTTATAAATGTTGTTTTAATTCTAAGTAGCACGAATGAAACGAGGGATCTGCTTCTTACCTACTATGTGTTGTATTAATGTTCGTTATACAGCACGATTTCTTTGCAAATAAGGCATGTCCAAGGCGTCAAAGCGTTGACCCCAAGAGGAATACGACTGAGTTGTGAGAAAGAGGGGTTTTATTTTAGTCTTCTTTATGTGCTGTGGTTTTGACAGGTGTCAGTCACGACGAGAGCGTTAATGGCGACCGCAACAATGGTGGTCCTGTCGCGCAGTGGTTGTCGGCCGTGGCAATATATTGTCTAGGCCTTACAGAAACAGTAACTCAAACCCGTCAATAGCGGCTCGAAGGGTAGAAACGCTTAGTAAACAAAATTCCGCTTTCGTCATCCTTTCAACTCACCATCCCCCCCCTAATGTTTTGTCGCCCGCTCAAACGCTGGCGACCTTTGAGCGACGTGCACCGTACATTGGGCCTATCGACAACACTATCTGGCCTATTTAAACGCAAATTAGACACAAGATGCGCTGCGGCTGCGTGTATTGTCTGTTTTCTCGACGTCATCTTTCTATTGTTTTGATTCTTTTTTTTCGAGGTATTCTGTTCATTCTTTGTTTCAGCGAGGCACTTCCTTGCTTCATATATTTCCTTCTGCCCTCTGCCTCGCCCTATTCATACCTCTCTCCCTCTACCCACTCCATCTTCTTCTGCTGCAGGTTTCGAGTTCTGAGAATCATGCAAATTTCGGTCGATTGGCTACTACTACTACTACTACTACGATTAATATGATTATGACGATGGTGATAATTACTAAATAGCATCACAATACGTGCTTCTCTTTTCACGCCCCTTCTACCTTCTTAGCCGCTCTCTCTCTCTCTCTCTCTCTCACATCTGTCCGCCTGTCTATTTATGCTATTCACCTCTAATTTTTGTCTGCCGATGTCTTCATCGGTGCTTGTCGGTTGTTCGTCCTGCCTAGTTCCTCTATGTTCCTCCTCTAATATTCCTCCCCAGTCCCTTACCCTTCCTCTGTATAGTCCCTGCCTTGATTGCCTCTTATTTCTGCTTTATCGTTTTGCTGCACGCTGTTTCCTCGGTTGCTCGCCCACCCACTCGCCTACTCTCGCCAGCAGCCGAGTTTTAACTAATACCGTCTATTATAGGTACGAAGCTTGGTCGGTCGGGGAACTAGGTGCTACGTGCGGCCGTACGAGTAGCATTATAATGCAACAGAGAGACATTTGCATAGTATTGAGCAGCCGAGGAGCGATCGAGCTAGAGAGCGAGAGAAAAGAGAGGGAACGATATCGAATCAGGGAGAGAGAGAGAGGCCTTTTATGCAGGTATACGATCGTGCCATTGCCGGACCTACCGGGATGTATGCTGTATCCAGGCCGCAATACAGCACACACACCCGCAAGGATCTACGCAGAGCGCCGGCGCAACGAGGTGGTTGCTTGCAGCAGCCAGCCCGGGGCAACCACCACGGCGTGAAGTTGCCGGTTGTGTTTTTGGCTATACTGCCACGCGCGTTGATCCGAGTCACGCTATGATGACACTACGACATCGCCGCGCTGCGGTCGCTAACCCCACCTTTACGTCCATGGCCATCGTCCATGACCATCGTTGGCGTATTGGTGAACCTTGGCACCTAGACAGAAATGGATTCGCAGTTCAGTTGCTGCACTGTGAATGCAAACCATAAAATGGTCGCATCGCTTTTGTGCGCCTGGAAACACGACAGTGCAGAAGCGGTGACAGCGGCCTTGCATGTGTCTTAGGTTCCTCCTCAGAATTCACCTCAGAAATCCTCAGAATTTACACGCTTCAAAGTGTGACACAAGTTGTTCGTGTGACGCATTGTTAACCGCGATCATGACAATGAATAGTCAATTGCCGCCAATTGCCGAACAGACCGAATGTGCCACTGACCTTTCGGTAAGGCTCTTGAAGTGCATTGGAGGCGAATAATAAAAATAATAATAATAATTAATTTACGCCTTAGATCATGTAGTAACCGCAATAAAGAGCGCATTATACAAATCACGTCGCCCGGCATATACCCATGTGGTATAAGATCTTTTTTGACAATCTTACAACTACAGAAGCAATCAATACGTCTATAACTCTAGTATACCCCTTAAGTCTACAGCATTGGTACGCTACGTCATGCCAGGAAACAAATTTGATTAGCTACATGGACAAATTAACAGGTTCTTAAATCACGTCTTGTTGTGGTCTGGACGTGCTTTTCTCGTGTCGCCAACGCTAAGTCAGTGCTAACTCGCAAAACATAGTCGATTATAAGTGGACCACTCGACGTTTCGTATTAAAGCTGCTCCTTGACCGTAGCAATTTGGACAGCTACGTTTCGTAATGTATCCCTGCCGTCTTGGCTCACTCCTCCGAAATTAATTTGTAAGCAGCTTTGACGAGCTGCTGCTAATTTGATAGTCTCGCGATTAGCGAAACTGAAGTTTATGGCTTTCACATACGCCCGTATCGTACTCCATCCTAGTGGAGTAGTTCATTCATCTCCGTTTCGTTCTACCAGATAAGCCCTAAAAGAAGGAGACTCCAAGAGATCCAGAGAAGGCCGGTTTTTTCAACAAGACAAGCCTTGAATTGGAGTTGTCATAGTTTCCAATGTCCAACAGACAACAGCGATTGTATGCCTGCCAATAGGTAAACTGCTGCGAAAAACACTCGATACCTCGATAAGGCGGGAACTGCTGTACGACAATTGCCCTTCAAACTACAATGTGTTTCGTCTAATTTTTGAACGTTCAGTTCTGCTTACTACAGGCAGACAGGCCGGCCTTATGGACTCAGGCAAATTTGAGCCACTCCCTAGCTGCCGCTAGCTAAGCCGTGTCACCTCGGCGACGCCCTGGGGCCGGGCAGACCTCGTCTTCTGCGCCTTGTCCGACATGAGGAGGACGCCTCTCGGATTAGAAGTTCTCCAAACTGTCTAAAGATCGCCGTCGTGGTAGTCATCAACAATAACAACAACAACAACGCCGGCCCAGTTGGAGAAGAGTTTGTCGAGGTCAGTGTGCTTGGCCAGCCACCCTACAAATTGGTGATCGACACTGCCGTGAACAATGGAAGTTTCCGTTCCATAAGCAGCAGCTCTATGTTCTTCCCGGCTTTCCATCTCCTTCTATCTCTTGTTCTCTCTCCCCCCCTCTCTCTATGTATATATATATATATATATATATATATTTCCACCTATATGTCCCTCTTTACCGCTTTGTCGTCCTTCATCGGATCTTCGCTTCTCTCTCTCGCCTTGCCTCGTCTCGTTCTCCTCTCTAAGAGGCGGCCACCTTGGAGCAGTGTTATATGTATCTCAAGTCGTTGCGGACTACGAACTATCGTTATCCCAGTTGCCGCCTGATCGAGAAGCGCCTTTATGTGTGCGTTCTCCTCCCATTTGAGCCGGGACCGCCGGAACAAGCGACAGTTTGAGCAAGCGGGTTCCGCTGCGCTGTCCTGTCCGCTGCTCCCAATATATGTCTAATTCCGCCTTCGGCAGCTCGTTATCAGCCGGCCGACAGCGGGAAGCGTAGTGCCCCGATCGACCGGCTGGGACGGAACGGCAAGCAATTCGAGGATGTAGGCGTTCAAAGACGACGGTATTCGTTAGTCAGATCGGCGTGGCAAGTACTGCTCATGTAGACTGTCATTCGGCTCGGTCTATGCGTGCGAGCGAGCGAGCGAACGAGGGCTGGACGACTGTTTGTGAGTTGTCGCGTGTACGGGAACTCGTCTCGAATGTTGAGAGCGACGTTTTTGCCGCCTCGTCAAACACCAGGGTCCAGGTCACAAAACTGCGGGTGCATGCAAGGTGTGCCACAGGCGTCTAGTCAAGCCAGCCAGCCAGCCAGTGTGTTAGTTAGTGCAGTCTGGATTCCGTCACATAAGGGAGAGGAATTTGGCGGACGTGTTTCTTGACGGGGGGATGCGTATATAACCTCTCTGCAAACCGTCTCGATTCCCCTTTCTCGATTCCTCTGTATCGATCGGTCTCTCTCTCTCTCTCTCTCTCTCTCGTAATCGCCTATGTTAACATTAGCTTTCAATGAGCAGCTAGGTTTCAGGCGGTACCAGTAGCGAGTGGTGTATTAGGTAAGAACTAAGTTAGGGATTGATGATTGACGTACATGGGCTATCGGATCTTTAGTGCGTCTTTCAAATGATCGAAATGCAACCGAACATGTGTGCCAAGACTGTGTGCAAAACTGCACATGGCGCCGCAGCTCGCCTGTGAAGGGCGACTCAGGACCCAATCTATTCTAGTTTCTTCTAAAAGATAGACCTGTCTACTTATGTGTGTGGAGTAATGGTATAGGGCCATTCGAACGCGACGTACCCTTCTCTTCTTTCATTTATCATTTGCTTCTGGCCGGTGCCACGCAAAACCACTGATTCACTCGCAACGGTGCGCAACCACCCCTATAAACGTTGATGAAGTGTATTGTTATTTCTATTCCATTTGTCTGGTAATATCAGCACTGACTTTAACAATGAATACTCATTCGACGAAAGCTTTTGATTTTTATACATTGGTCTCTAACGATAGCATGATCATGTCGCGGACGAAACCTATGCTTCAACAGTAAAGAGCAAAGGTTTTGCCATTCTATGCATGTGTGTGAATGTATATATATATTAAGTGAATGTATATATATATTAATGTATTTATATATTAAGGCGAGCATTGCCGAGTGTGCAAGCGTATTGTAAATGATTAATAAATCTTCACAATATTTTCTATATATATATATAAATCCATCTGCGATAGAAACAATAGCTGCTGTAGTTCTGTTTCTTGGTTTGTCGTTTCCAAAAATTGCCCCACTACGTCCGCTCCAGCCGCCAAATGTCGGGACAATGGCTAGGGGGAAAGCTAGTTCATTGCCTAATGACTTTCTACTGGTCTGTTTCATACACTGCTCTCTTGGCAAATAAAGAAATAAAGCTGATCCGTAAACAGGTAAATAACAGAGAAAGGCTACGTTAACAAGTAGATATGTTTGATCATTTAATAACGTTATAATGAAACAGTAGCGGTGAACGTTTAGTTACTTGATGATTCATTCATTTCCGGCAGTTACGATTTGCGCAACCGCTTCATACAGCCTAGATAGTTTGCAAATTCGAATTTACTTCATGTTTGTATTTGGTGGTACAACAACCGTTGTTTGTTGTATGTTTACGACTTTTAGCGAGGATTAGGTACAGCGGGGCGTTTCGAAGAGCTTCCATCGGCCATTGGGGAGAAAACCCTACCTCAGAGGAGTATGTGAGGATGATACGAGAAAGTTCAAACCGCACATTTCAAACTGTACCATAATTTACGGTCTTCTTTGGTCTCAAGACTTTCTGCAGGTTTGAGTTGGTTTGAGCTGGCTAGGTTTGAGTACATTCTTATAGCCCTATAATCAAGCTCCAAAGCTGGTAGTGATCAGGCGTTGGAATACCTCTACCTACGAAGCGGTAAGACTGATGGTGGTTAATCTCCTGTCCCACGAGTCAAATTGTGGCGATAGTCAAATTCGAAGAAGATGGTATAGAGACGAGCGATTGACACATTACAGAATGTCTGTCAAAAGTGGCGATCAAATTTTTTACAGCGCTCCTCAGGAAGAACTCCAAAGCGTGTCGTAGGCGATGGATTCTACACCACGGTGACGCGCTAGCTCACCGAGCTTAAAGCACTGAGGCTTTTAATTGCTAGAATAAAGAACAAACATTAAGAAGGTTGTTTTAAATTCTAGTATCTAATTTTTAATTCCTTCGTCCCCTACGGGCTTGGAACGCACGGCGCACGCGTGGTGTACTCTCTCTGGTTTCTCTTTCTGAAAATTAAAAACACGACAGGAAAACAATTCGATAACAACTTACTAAATCACTTAGAGTCACGAAAGGTGCGACAGCTTCACAAAAAAATACCGCCGTGTGCTATAGGTGAGCAATTTATTCTGCCTCTACGTGGCATTGTATAAGTGCAGACAAGTGCAATGGTTGTAATGCTGTGCGCGCTGAGATATTTACCGGCTTCTGCCCCTTGCAGCTACCGTACGTAGGTTTTTGAGTAAGTTTTTGAGTAAGTGCCGAACGGAGGATGGTCAAAAAGGGGGCGCCATATACTCTATTCAAAATGTCGTTTCTAGATCTCTCTAGCTGGCTCCTTCTGACCTTCCCTGACGAATAAAACGCCGACGGCCATGTCATGTCTTGATTGTAACAAACTTCAATATTCATATCCCAAGAGGGACTTGTTTACTTTGGGGTCTACCGTTCGAAAAATCGAAGCGTGCCTCTGGCGTCTTAATCCGATGTCCTTTCCTGCACAACCCAGTTGGCTAAAAAATCCGCGCTCGTTTTTGCCCGACGGCTTCTTACTAATACTGACTAGCGACGGCTTACTACTTCCAGCTTTCTTTACTATAAATACCCTTAATTGTTCTATGGAATAGGATATCGGCAATAAGTCGAATAGAATATCGGCAAACGGTATGCTAAAGTAACTCCCACGAAGGCTTTGCTGCTAATATGGGGTGAACAAATTCCCTGGCAACATACACGACATCACTATATTCGTCGATCACAGTTACATGATGAATGCTCTGAAATACTTATGCCCGCAAAAGCATCATAGTTAACTTCTCATGTTTAAAGAAAAAGCGCAGCTTGACTGGAAAAAATTAAATAATGCTAAATACAAATAAACAATTAAGTTTCCTGGAGAACAACCGTGTATGAAATAAGCGTCCGGCAACCACATCAACTAGAATTTTATTTTTCTATGCGTATACTAAGGGAAAATGCCAGCAACGTACAGGCACGCTTGTTTCAAATCGTCATAAATTTAAAACTGTAGGCGTTTCCTATTTTGTTTTATGTTAGTTGGATTATTTTAGCGAACAGCTATAAAACAGAATGTAAAGGAAACAATAACACAATTCCAAAGGACCGGCAAAGTGACCTTCAGTGTATCCGGCTTTAGGGTGTTCTATATATCTGGCACAAACGTATTTATACGCTTAATACTAAGTTATACACATTTAGTTGTTGTTGGCGCGGAAGGCTACTACCTTCATGAGTATCGCACTATTCAATAGCCTGACGTGGGGCGTGCGTAAATCCGTTTTGCATCATCCTACAAAGTAAATTTTAGCAGTATCCTGCATACCAGCTTGTAGGCGTGTTGTTGAGAACTAACAGAACATATCTCAGTGCTTAATGCGGGATTGTATTACTCTCGCCAAGAAACGTTGAACAACAACTGCATTATTTGTATATATATTCATATAACCTTGCAGTAATCTCGAGGAACGAATTTGAAATACATGTCTACGCAAAAACAAACATTCCTGAAGGAAAGATGAATAAAGAAATAAGAAATGGTAAAATTTTTCAGCAACGTGGCGGAGTATTGGTGAACGACCCCTCTCGCGATTTGCGAATTTGGGCCGATATAAATTTACCGTGTCTATCTGGCACTTCATCAACAGCGGGCAAGGAAGATAGCCTTACCAACATAATGGTAAACAAATATGTGATTAACAACTCGTTGCGGTACGCTGGCAATGAAACAGGCAATTAAGCATTGATACTGAGCTTGATTATCCCGAGACTAAACTCAGTTGATGCATTCTACTCCTCGATTGTTATGTTTCGTTTTTATGATACGCCCCACTTACTCTAGCAACAACGGTTTCGGCGGAAGGTTGCCTAGAAACTCTAGAAGTAAAACTTGTACGAAATAGAGTGCACTTATGGCAGAGCCACCTCTTATAGAAGTAAATATTTTCAAGCGAAAATGCGTAGAAACTAATATGAATTTGTACCTCTCTCTCTCTCTCTATATATATATATATATATATATATATATATATATATATATATATATATATATATATATATATATATATGAATGTGTGTAAGTAAGCAGAACATGCAATTGTTCAGCTTAAGAAGCAACTGTTATGCTGGAAACTATTAAAAAGTACGACCGATTAATGAGCCTGTAGACGTCATACAGAATAATAATCATGATCTGTTGAATTGATATAATTTGAACATCTAGAATATATGCTGATGCACATTTGTACCCTATGCATATTGAGTTAACGTTGCCAAGTTGCGAACTTGTCAACATCAAGTAGACAGTCTGATTAGGCAGTGCACTTAAGCCGACTGGCGAATGTGCTCACTAGCCTCGAACGAGGACAATCATGCAATCACGACCACGTCACTGACGACCGTGACATTAGCCGTCATCACAGCAAACACGAACAAATTTCAATTACGAAGCGTTGTTCAGCTGTGTTGGTGTGTTCTCGATATGCTCGAGACGTGAGTGAGTCGACTGAGTGCGATGATCATGACCATATTGTCGCGGCAGTTGTAAGGCTCATAAGGCTGCCACCCATTGATCCCATTGGAGCGCCGGTCACCCGTTGTAACGTGATCATAGATCGGGCAGTCAACGAACATCATTATCATCATCCGAACACGGAGAACGCACTTATAACCATTACGCAAACACACACACACACACATACAGGGGAGCACACACCTATGTCACACTACGTGAACTCGCAGGTGCATAAGGAGCACATGTAATGAGATGGACATCCATCTATATACCTCTCTATGCCTGGTCATCTAGTCTGTGGCAGCCAAACAAACATCACCAGACGGGGGCAACGCGACCCAAAGCAGGCGCGATGATCAGTCAGATCAGGCGTCAGAGGCGGCGGGGGTGGCGGGGGGCGGCGTCAGCAGAAGCAGAAGTAGTTGCAGAGGAGACTGCCTCTATTACTGCTGCGACTGACTGGAGCGCTGAAAATCGCTGCCGAATTATCGAAATGCTACAGTTTGTAGTTGTCTAACTGATTGTTGTGTTGTCGTTGTTGTTGTTCCTGTCGTTGTTATTGTTGTTGTTGTCGTTGTTGTTGTTGTTATCGTTGTTATTGTTGTTGTTGTTGTCGTTGCTGCTGTTGTTGCTATTATTACTCCCACGACCTACACGGCCGCAATGTTGGCCCACCAACAACCTACCGGCAGCAACGGGCAGCTAGCTGGTTAAACAGCAAGGTCATGCAAGGTCACGCTGTCGCCAGTCCTCCATGTCATTCCTTCATTGATCCATCCGCTTGTCCCGCACCGCACGCACGCACGCCATCAGTATACTTACTACAGCATAGGATAGGTAGGTATGATTGATCATTGAATCGAGCACCTGTTACTGCTGCTGCTGCTGCTGTTACTGGTGCTGTTGCTGCTGTTGTCGGTGAGAGCGGTTTGCGGTCGTTGCGGTACAAATGGCGGATAGGGTGATGCTGACATTAATGTTGAAATCAATGAAGGTCATCGTGGAAATAACAATGATACTGAAGAGAGCGGCTGCGGGGGCGGTGATGATTATGATGATAATGTTGGTGATGATGATGATAATGATGATGACGATGACCATAATGGTGCTTATGGCTTTAGTGATGTTCAGAGTTAAGGGATAGGCTGCCATATAGGCGCCCACGATACAGGGTTGAGATGATTCATCGGCTAATGCTGCTTCTGTTGCGGCTCTTCCTTCTGTTGCTGTTGCTGCTGCTGATGTTGCTTTCGTTTCTGCCGCCGGAGAGCTTTGCCTGTTGAGCAGTTCTTCGACTGCCAGGCTATACGGACACAGACTCAGAGATCTGTTTTCGATTTTTCCACAAAGATTGTTGCGTGCGTATAATCGTTCCGCGTCGCTGCGATAGTGATAGTCGGTCGGTAGGCCGGTGGTGAGTAAGTGTGGCTCTGTATATGCGTGTTGATTTATGTCTCTGTGCAGGCGCAAGCCTATCTGGACATCGCTAATGTGGCCGGCGCTACCCGTCGCGACTGAGGAGAGGAATCCCAACTTACTCTTTTACTACAGACAACTAAAAAAAATCAACATTTTCAGGCTGACCCTCAGCCAACTACCGACTACTACTATTACTAGTACTATTATTTCAGCTATAAAAAACTACAACAAATATTACTGTAACGGTAACAGCCACAAAAGCAAACGCAGCAAATGCGCTTAATGGCTGGCGTTCACTGGAGTCCATTTTCGGAACAGAATTTGATCGATCGCTGCTTTATAAGCGAGACAAGGCTGATCTACTGGCGGACGCAACAGGCAACATAGTGTCACAACAGACAAACATAAGAAGAAGGCGCCCGGCAGTAGCCCGATCAGTACGAAAGGCGGTGGAGACGGTGGCAGCAGCGGCGGCACCCGAGGAAGCAGCTAAAGTACAAAAAGATTACGCCGTCCGTTTCAGTTAGTAGAATCTGAAGACGCGCCGAGACGCTATACCTCACCATACCGAAGACCCGTCCGACGGTATCTTCAGTTGGGAAAGGCGACCGGCGGTCGTCGATTTTGAGCATTTTGAGCGACGATTTTCGAGCACTGCGTGGAGTAACGTAACGTATCCAATCCGTGCAGCTGTACAGACTTGCACTGTTAGCGCGACACGTATACCGCGGTGCCTATGCATCGCCTTCGCTTGCTGCACAGATCTGTTTGCAGAACAGAGTGCAACCAAACTGAACGAGTCGGTAGGCTGGCGTTCGCGCCACAGAAACACGTCGTGAAGTTAGTTATAAGTAGTTAAGCATGCATATATGGATATATATAGAGAGAGAGAGTGAGAAGAAGTTGCTTACTTACGTTGCTAACCGTGTGCTTGCTTTGGTAGCCCGACAAAATGCACCTTGTCCTCTGTTATCACTTCATCACATGTTCTTACTTTTCATGCATTTTACGCTTTCTTACTGCAGCTTGTAATTGCAGACGCCGCGCCTGACCTGACCGCTGTGATGAGCCGAACGATGGCGGCGTTGATTCGAAGTGCTTTGCTGATCGCCAGCGCAATGCAGCTCACCGTGATGCCGGTGCCGACTGCGGGCTTCGTCTACTTCCTCGAACCTCAGGACGTTGCAAACCATTTTGCGTGTGCGGTCAACTCGTCGATGTCACCGTTCACGATGCTGAGGATTGCCGACAACATTCGCTATGTGGCCAACGTCACCCGGAACTACACTGGCAACCCGGAAAAGCTGGCCGGCCGTCTACCGTACGGCGTCATCGAGCGGATGGGCGAATGCGAAGCGCTCCATCAGGTGTGTTTCCCGTCGACGTCGCTGGAGAGCGCCGACATGACGGACGGTTCGATCGAAACCCTGCTGCAGGACTTCACCGGGTCCTCGGCGAACCCAACGCGGCCGGCCGAACCACAGCAACAACCGGAATGCGATCTCGACGTCTACATTCCGCTAGTGATGCGCTGCTACCGGGAGGCCGACGTGCTGTTCTTTAAGGCGGTCAGCTTCAACGACGAGTCCGAGATGACGGTGCAGTACTTTCGTGACTGTCTCGAATCGGCGCTTCTCAGCGACAACCACGACAAGTGAGAGTTTGGGTCGATAGAACTCGGCTGTGTTGGTCGGCTAATGGCCAGCATTTCAGGAGCGTCAGCTAATCGGGCGTCAGCGTCTCGGGAATACTGTCCTCGACTGTCTCACCCGTTTACCTGTGGACAACCTGAGTCATTATGTTGCTTAGTAGAAATTAATTCGCGTATGTTGCTTAGTAGAAATTAATTCGCGTATGTTGCTTAGTAGAAATTAATTCGCGTATGTTGCTTAGTAGAAATTAATTCGCGTATGTTGCCTAGTAGATACTAATTCGCGTTTGTTGCTTAGTAGAATTTAATTCGTCTTGTATGTAGTAGGCTACATTGTAAAATCGAACAGTGATGTTACTATGAGCAAGTTTTTGGTGGTTGGTTAGACTAAACTTGCTTACGCTGTGCGATAATGCTGGACGCTTTTTGCGGCGTCTCGAAACGAGCACTCGGGCAAAGAACAGAACAAGCACAACGGTGGTGGTATCTTACTCGATACTATCGTTCGCCTCAAATTTACAGACAGTCGGTTTTGCAACGTTAAAAATATAGAAGACAAATTTGATCTCTTCCTAGAGCTTCTTTCTCAATGCGTGTTTTGTATCGTACACAATAAATTACATACGGCTCGTCTGCTGCATATTCGAGCGCCAGCAGGAAAGATAGACTAATAGATAATTATTGAAAACAGCAGCCCGTAACACTGTTGTGTTACGAGGCATGCTTATGAACATTTTTAACATGTTTGAAACATCAATAAAGTAAACTGCTGGCATACATTACAAATGGCTTAATAACCTGGGAGTAATTTGTTTTTGTACAAAAAAAACATGCGTTAGGTAATCTTGGCTATTTAATAACTGATTTGCCAGAGCTCTGCATTGCGGTGTAACAAGTGGCCGCCGCGGGCGGACTATTAGTAACCTTAGTCGTACGCCTTGGACGTAATTTGTTTAAATATACTCTGCAAAAAAGTACTTTGCAATTATATATATATATATATATATAACGTAATCGAAACGTTAGTCTATATAAAAATTAAAGGTTCTACGACATTAGATAATGTATACAGTTTTTCAGAAAGACTGAAAGAATATCATAATACAAAACTCTCTACGGCAAAATCAAATCGCCTTGCCAATCTCAGTTGACTTTAGGTTTGTTTTATACTCACAATAATAAAGTCATATTAATGGAATGACTACACCATTATATACGAAATTTCTAAGAATAGAAAACACGACAAGAATATTGCGATTTTTTAAATATCTAAAATATTAAATAAATGTAGGCGAATAGCTAGATCACAATGTGTACTATATTCGTTCTAAGACATTGTATGATTCAATTGTTTTTCTTAACTGTAAAATGTATTTTATTTATAAGTGTTATCTCAGCATGCCATTTTAACGTCCGCTATGCTATTTAGTATTGATCTAATCAACTAATCAATAAACGGCTGTAAATATGAAATGGCTGAATCGTTCCATACATGTTCAGCCGGAATTCCGATGAGGAGAACATGCTAGTCGCCTTTTTAAGTTACCCCAGCTTCTGCGAGATACCTCCGAACAGGTGCAATGGAGTGCGGCGTTATGTTGTTGAAGTTATCACCAATAGCCCCCAATAGGACACTAAGTGGGATGTCAGAATCCCATCAGCGCACCATTACAACCCTTTTTCCGTAAGGACTGTGAAGTTAAGGGAACTCCACGGGTTCTCCTGTCTAAGGATACGAAGTTATTGGAAGTTTAACTGAACAGCAGGAGGAAGTAGTCGTCCTAATTAGTTATTATAGCTTGAGTCATTCCCGAGCCCGCCCTCCAACGGAAGCTACCCGCCTGTGAGTTGATACCGTTCATAGACTCTGCGAATAGTGGATGGGTTAATATATTGGGTTGACGATCTGCAAAGCGTTAGCTATAGCCAAGATCAAGCAAAACAGGGGTCTGGGCGACATTGTGTCTGGCGTAGTATCCGTTTCTCAGGACTCATTCTGGGCTTTTGCACTAAGCCATGCAACTGGCTGACTGGCAAAAAACCTTTTGCTAGACAGTTAGTTTCCTTCTTTATAAAACACCTGCGAATATAATTAAAGTGACTGAGCCAAGATTACATAGTCGTACGTTTTCTTGTTTACTGGACGTTATAGGTGTGAGAATGGGATGTATCGTTTCAGCAATCTAATAGTGTTTATAAATAAAAATATTTTTTATTCAATTGTCGATAGTTATTTTTAAGATGGTGCTGCTATACTGGGTATAACATATAATTAAAATGAAATGTGGAAAAATGATGCATTTTCT
Organism: Dermanyssus gallinae; assembly: GCA_003439945.1. NCBI lineage: Eukaryota > Metazoa > Arthropoda > Arachnida > Mesostigmata > Dermanyssidae > Dermanyssus > Dermanyssus gallinae. Next base: position 185,055 of record QVRM01006639.1, read on the forward strand.
GTCCCCATAAGTGTATATGTATATATATACTGGTATATTTTTAAGTAGCGTACGTGTAGACAATAATCATAATCACAATGAGAATGTGTGTGAACCCACAGAAATCCAAAGTATCTTAAATCCTCTGTCCGATTGAAAACAATATATATATACAACAATATGTGCCGACAACAATATATGCAATCATTTGGTCTATGTCTATATTGTTTCTCCCGCTGCTCATTCATCCATGTACTATTGTACACAACACTGGAACAAGTGGATCAAGTTTAACAGAAAACAACAATATAGGCAAATATATATATATATATATATATATATATATATACACAAATGATGTTTGCAAAATCTGTGTCAAAACATCTAAAACCCTTAACGATTTCAGTAGTAGCAGATGCAAGGACACATACGACTGTTCCTTGACAACAGCGGCGGTATCAGAAGCAGCAGCAGCGTCAACAACAGCAACAATAACAACATGTGCGTAACAGCTATTAGCAGGCAGCATCTTTCATCTGCTCGTGGCCATACGCGGGGCTCCAGCGACAGTCGAGAGGGTAAACAGCCGTTTAAGTGCCGTTTATCTCTATGTTTGTTCACTGAGTCGTGCGTCGTTGAGCGGCTGGGCGCCTCTACCTCCAGTATTGTTTGGCCTTTTCAGTAGCAACGATTCCCGACCGTCATCGTGTGTGGCACAATACACTTACAACAACAACAGCAGCAACAGCAACAACAACAGCAGCAACAATAAGAACAACAACAGCAGCAACAACATCTTATGATGCCACCCCGACACAAAACTAGAGCAGTGGGCCATCAAAAGACCTTGTCGCCAATTGACACCCGTGTGCTGTGCACGAGTGGAGATAGAGAAAGGAGCGTTCACGTAAACAAATGCCGATGTGCGACAGCCCTTCTACACATGCAACGTACAATATCCGGCTAGCATGCCGAAATGGCAATGCCATTACATGCCGCTCAGTTAGGCACGAGAGCTTAAGGAAGGGTGGGCTTCTGCCCACAGCGCTTTTGGCGCGGAAAATACGATTGTGAGTTGTTAATGTTAATCGTTAAACAAATGCACGTGCACACGTATACAGCTAATCGTATTAAGAAAAAAGTAGAAGTAGAAAAGCTTTGCAGACGGCTGGCTTGCGTACGCAATAAGTCCATGTTTATTCATGAATATATTTAACCGTGCATATCCGTGCGTTCATGTCGATGTAACAACCATCTGCGCCCATGAATATAATCACCACCTATCAATCAATGAATTTAGTCCTTTATTTGTCTCTATAGAAATATATTGTTCAGGAGTCAAACCTTTAATAACGCAACACCGAAGATCTGTAAGAGAAAGGGAGCAAGGGAGCAGCTCCTCCCCCCGGAAAGCATAGTGAATATATGATCACATCTTAGGTAGCAAGTAGATGCAAGTAAGCTATTTTGTTCGGCAGATCATGACCAAGAAAGAACTCGCCGAATGAAGGAGCGAGGCCAGAACGGAACCTACTTTGCAGCCAAAAAGCGAAGGTCGTCAACCGGCATGTATCAAAGCTATCATCAGGAGAGGTACTCCGGGCACGTCTGGGCTCTAAACGGCACGGTGAGTTTGGGAGTGGGTATTACGTATCGCGCTAAACAACCAACGTTCGTAGAGGAAGATGAAGGTTCGTAAAGTCGTATTTTCTCTTCTCAAAAAAAAACAGCATTTAGATTACATTCCGTCAATTCAGCATTTATTTCACTACAAAAAAAACTGTGTAAACTCCTGTGCACGTTTTGTGTGCGGTGTATATCTACTAATAAGACCTCACGGCGCTAAATCTTTTTTTCTAATAAAAAACTGAAGAGAGACACCGGAACTTGATTTGCCTGTTCTGTAATTTAGTGGAAACGTTGAGAAATTATGCGTACGGAGTCGCTCACGACCTCAATTCAGGAGGCATTTGCAAATATTGATGGGTAGGTTTTGCAATATGCCTGTAAGTGGTTTAGGTTTTGACTTGAAGCTGCAATTCAAGCAAACAGCGGTTACATTAATTAAATACATCCGTTAGGATTGACTGTGAATGTGGAGCGTGAAAGGGAATTTATAACATCGCACACACGCACACACAATACTGCACAACACGTCAAACACTGGGTTTTCACCCTGGCAGATTCCGACCTAATGGCCGGTTTGCTGCCTATGTTGACACACTGTAGCGATGCACGGTTCCACAAAACGCGAAAATGTCGACGATTTTGATGGTAGCGGTGTGCTGATGGGCTCAACGGGGTTGACACCTTGTCTGTGCACTTTTCTGGTCAATTTAGTCGATATTGTTAGCGAACAATACCGATTGACCGGGAGCGAGCGAAGATGCGACCGTCCGCTGTGACGGCCGGAGGCAGACTGATATGTGAATTTATATAGCTCTGCTTTGTTAGCACTTTGGGGTGGAGAATTGTCTCCGTGCGATCGTCTGGTCACAGGTTCTCTAACCCAGAGTTGGCCCAGTTTACTAATGTGCCCCAAGCAGACGCTGCATTATCTCGTTGAATGTTGAGCGACAGCTTCTGACGCGAGAAGTCGGATGCTCTCGAATCGCCCGCCGCAATGTTAAGGCTTCTACCCACGCACTGATTCAGCCTGAGTGTAAAGTGGTCTGCAGCTCCCATAGTCTCGGACGCCACAGCGGACAAAATTCGTGCAAATAATCAAGGCTGCATTTGTTAGCCTCAGCTAACCTGCAAGCATGGCCTGCTCGGTCCGCGATTGCACCGACCATCGAAGGGACTATTAAGTCGGTTACAGTTGCGTCCCAAACAATTTAGCATTGAAACATTTGTTTTCAGATGAATGGGGCATTTAAACCAAGTGGCATTTTTTGTATCGTTCTAGCTGCAGACCTGAGTAAAAAAAAACAGTCAAAGTCAACCTGGTAAATGTGCGCTGAGAGCGTTTCACTATGATACCTCCACAGTCTAAGTGGCAAAATTTGAATCGGAATTGGGGTTCAAATTATTACCCCAGCCACCCTATTTTCCTGAGTTAGCCCCTGTGAACTTTACTATTCTCAAACCTTAAGATTTAAAATAAAATTTAAAAACTGAAATTAGGAAATTTGATTGCATTTTTGGGTTACTTAGAGAATGCCTCATATATATATATATATATATATATATATATATATGTATATATGTATATATGTATATATGTATATATGTATATATGTATATATGTATATATATATATATATATATATATATATATATATGTATATATATATATATATATATATATATATATATATACATACATATACAAAGATACTGTTTGAAACCCTGGGTTATAAGCTGGGCGTATTGTCAGCGGCCTCTAATATGGGATAGATAGCGTGAACAGAAAATGCCATACGCTAAGCCGTTAGGTTTCGCAATCACCCAGAAGGGGGTTCTAATGCTATTATAATGGGTGACTGCCTCTGCCCAACACGTCCATTCAGATAACATAAGAATGAATATGCATATGCATGTACATGTTACGCTCTGCAGTAATCTGCTCTGCCTGCAGTAATCTGCTTGCCACCTTCAACACGTTTGTATTCCGAGACTTATCTGACTACCTGTGTTTCGAATGAGTACATAGGGCGTAATGCTATTTCGCCGAATGGTTTAGTCAGCGCCATATAGGTTCTATTTCTCTTGCTTTTTGTTTTCGTTTAGTATATATTTACATGTATGAATAGTACATACAAATAATACATAAAAATGTATTCTTGAATATATATATATATATATATATATATATATATATATATATATTACGGACTTAACCTGCTGTACCACTATAGTGTACGTAACTTAATGCGAGTCCTCAACTAGGGCATCACCCTGCAATATTAGAAATAGAACAATAAGTCATCGATTATGATAACGCCTATGAAACTTATCTGGCTAACGAATATTTCTCTTACGATAAGTATCCTTTACTTGTGTGTATAATACACTGTTTAACTGTCTGAGGGGAAAATGTTGCCAAATTAACGAATGTGTTTGTAAATATTGTGGTGACATTGTCCCTGATTTATATCACGTAACGAAACAATAAGATTTGAACACCAGCTCGTTAACAACTGCTGTAAATTACGTGATTGAATGGCATAACCAGTAATTATTGTAAGGATCTACTAATAATGGTGAAAAAGGTTCATCAACAATAATGTTCTTTGCTCAAGAGCAGATACACTATAAATAATACGCATACTGCCATGATAAATGAGGTAATTTTATGTTATGCTATATATATATATATATATATATAAACAACTGAAACGACGCGATTGGCGCAAACAAAATGTGGACATGGCATATAAATGGCAGGTTTCTCTCTGTTAAACGTATATGCCTAATGTGGTTAGCGAAACGACGACAAATTGGCCTTATATATAACTTCGTGAGGGGTAGCCAGTGTTGACGATGGCAGGGTCAGCCTCAGAAGTAGAAGCAGTGATTCTACACAGCAATGTTAAAAAAAAGCTTCAGATACATAGCAGCTAATATATCGTGTCAATATACTATAACCCACAGTGACGGTGGCTGGGGCAGCTCACGCACGGTTCTAGAACGTTGTTATGGCTAGGTTAACATGTGGCTACGCTTGGATTTGTTGTTCCTGATCCGTCCGTTGGATCTGGTTGAACATTGTGCTGATATATTTGTTTTGCGGCGGCAACTAATTTGAGTTCAGGACAAGTTTAACGCTGTTGTTACTGGAATGTCTAGACAAAGTAGTGACTTATTATAGAGTCTGCAGCCAACAAGAGGGACAACTGAACTTGATTATACCTAGAACTCGTCCCTGGCCGACCCTGAAGTAACGCCCACTGTTGCTTTTCCTTTGAGGGAACTCGCATGTTGCAATGGCAAATCTAGTCCACTACAATTGATTGCTTTTGTTTGAATTGCGACCAAAATATACACAAGAGAAGTTAACATAACGTTATGAATAAGAATCCACATTGCCCACGATTACACGACCACGGAGTGAATTACTGCTGAGGCTATTGCCACCATACAGTATACATACTATTATGAATATAGATTATTAATATATATATATATAGATACATATATATATATATATATATATATATATATATATAGTATACATAGCTTATATTAGCATATATATATATAATATATATTATATAGATATATATATAATAATATATACATATACAATATATTATAATATATATACACTAAACATGAATGTATAGATTTAAAAAAATATATATATACATGACACCTCAAGAACAATCTATACGCTGGTAGAGCTAATGTTATTGGGAATAATTACTTTAATAATATGCTTGTGCAATAAATTCCCTAGTAACTTACCGCGAAAGGTTAGCCAGGAATACGAACAGAATCGTACGTAAAGACGGAGCAGCGTCCGTCACACGCGGGCAGAGGGCTGCGGGGGGGGGGGGGGGGGCGGAGAATGCAGCTACGTCGGACAAGCGTCCGTGGCCAATAACTGTTGCATACGAGTCATATTATAGAGTAGTATCTGTCGTGCACATAAAGGCGTGTGCACGCAGCTAAATGCTACACACACACGCACACATTCCCACGGAGCCAGCAAACAGCAGGTATCCTGGAGCAATTGGTTAGCAAAAAGCACCCTGGCGAGCTCTAATGCAGTGTAGAAATATCCGATGACGAAATTTCAAAAAGGACCTGCTACTACCACTCTTACAGTGCTACCGGGCGTAGTGGACAAATTGAGCCTCATTGTTTATGTTTTTTTGCAAGCTTCTCAAGCTTCGCTTTTGAACACGCCGAATTCCAAGTGACTTCCGACTTCGAAAGACTCTATGATTGATTGATTGATTTGCTCTCTTCATAGGCTTTATCTAAACGCCGTATTATTATTATTATTATTGAACGTCACCTCCATTCTAGCGCGGCAGCTGCTTTCAGGCTTTCTGGAACAGACTATTAAGCAGCAGTCATGCGTTCAGCCGTTGCTTGCTGCTAGAGTGCATTGTCGGCTTAAAACGTCTGGTAGAAGAAATATTCCTTAAATAAAAAAAAACTGGGTAAACATTTGATCTTGCCAAACATATAACATGAATATAGACGCTTACGACGCCAGTCATAGGGTTCGAAATAATAATAATAATAATCTACCAAATGCCGCATTGTCCGCTGGCGTTTGATTAAAATACGCATGCGCAAATATGTGTATATGGCTATGACGCGTACAGACGTACAGGAGCTAACTGTCAATTGCAAGTGTGATTACTATATAAATGAATATATATATATATATATATATATATATATATAAATATTAAAGATACTTGCTACATGATTTGATGTGCATTTTAGATGGAAAACAATTGCATATGCTAATTTGATTCTCCAGAAGCAATGTGGTGATAATATGATCGCGTATAGAAGTACAGTGTTCTATTTGCGTTTGTACAATGACAACACATTTTGAGAGCATTCTGAACACACATTGCCACGCATTTGCTATCCGTGAAGAGAACCTGAATCGACCAAAACTAACCGAAATGAGTATTGAACAATGGCGCCATTTGCGGTGTCCATGTCAGTGGCGCAATTGGGTACAACCGAAACCTTGTCGAAGCATTGCCGACCAATTTGTAACATCGGCAAACTAAACGCGGCACCCATTGAGACGAGACAGGAAGTCAACTCAGCCAGAGGCAACCGCTGTTGCAGATAAGCATATACTTAAGGACACTATCTGCTTCCACTGTCTGATGCCATCAAAACTCAAGGGGAAGGAGAAGAAGGAACTACGCAGGAGAACTATCCGCAACACACTAGAAAGCTACACCTCCTCCTCGCCGCGGCAGTCTAATCCTTTCTGGCTTTTGTTGTCCCGGAGCCCGTTTGAACAGCTCGGATGTTCTTCCTGATGTGAAGGCTGACAATGACGAAAACGACCACGAAGTAACAAAAACACGAACAAACGAAGCCGGTCGGCCGTACTGAAGTTGTGAGGCGCGCAGAACGCCTCTCTGTAGCCAGCCCACGCCTATTGTCTATTGCGCACACCTCTTTTCTTTCCAGCGGCCCTAGTTTGCGGCCAAAGTGCCCTCATAATCTACTGATGATGATGATGGTGATGAGCATGGTGATGAGGATGATGATGGCTTCAGTGATGTCGCCAGTGATGATGACGATAATAGACAAGGTCTTGCCCCGCACGGTCGGCGAACCGGCAGATGGCTGGCTGGCGAGGATATGTGCGGTTGCCGGCCGGGCCGAGGACCCTCCGCATGATTATGATGCGCAACTTTTCCTATCGGCGGCCTAACTAGTTGTCTGTCGTCATCTTTTCCTTGACACGTATCTCTCTATTGTAGGGCCAGCTGAACCACCAGCCGCCACCCAAGACCGGCAAACCCGAAAATAAGAAAAAAATGACGTCGTCGTCATGAGGGGAAGGCCAGCAGGGCCCCGCCAAGTTAATGCCGCCTCATAAAATCAACAAGGGAATAGCTTAGCTTATAAACTCTGCTACCGATACCGCCGCCACCACCGACCGCTGCGTCTACCGGCCAGCGACAACCACACCCGCGCCACCTCTATCACCACCGCTAAAACCATCGCTCGCGACGATCAAACGCTCATAATCATCGTGCAAGACGAAGTCTTGGCAGGAAAACCACTGCTTTGGAACGTATTATCCGTTCCTGCAGGACCGATGTGTCCGACGGAGCGGGAACTCCGGTGGTCGTCGCCGCTGGTGTCGTGATATGCCGCGCAAGTTTGTCGTTGTGCCCGGTGTAAAGATAAAACCCCAACTAAAACACCCCTGTAACATTTTACGCTCGGTCATTGTCGTCGTTCGGAGAGTGTCACACCGTGTCTGATAGTCAGTAGTGCTAACCAAGCACTACTTTTGTTTACTTACTCTATTCATTCAGTGTGTCATCCGACGTTCTCAGTCTAGCCCGGTGGCGTGGTGGGTGCATTCGCCTGCGCCTCGCGACCGGAGGAGACACATAGGTGCGCGGGTTCGAGCCCCACCGTTGCCTCACATTTGTATTTATGGAGGTCCGTCTATAAAGCAATGCAAAAAGCAGTCCCGTGGACGTCAAATCTTGGCTGAGGTTAACCCAGAAGGTCTACATATATATATATATATATATATATATATATAAATATATTATAACCGACGTTCTTAGACAAACAAAACTTGTGGCGCTATTGACAACATTACAATTACAGTAACACAATATTTCACTAATATAATACACCCAAAATTCACCGATATTTCACAGAATTGCGAATAAGTATTTTCCGATTAAACGCGCATAACCTTGTGGATAGCGCGAGGCTGTCATTTAGCTCACGCTAGCACACTCGATCGGTGCAAATGCATGCAAACTTGATTCGTACACTGTGATTCGGCAAGGCCTAGACAAATGCGTTTCAACGTGTACATTGCAACATGTAATACTATGCTTAAATTAAAACATGTAAGTTACAGAAGTTATGCATTAAGACATGTTAGTTATAGAGAAACAAATTCTACCCTGCTACATTGCGAAAAAGCAACCTTCATTTTATGTTGTCATTACATGTCAATGTTTTATTGTCCGCCCTCTGGTTACATTATTGCTTTCATATCCCGTACTCGTTTTTCTTACCACACTAATACTAATATCAATCGTAGATTTATATGCCAATGACAATTATTAAGTCTACTAAGGACAGCTTCCGCTACACAACGGTTCAGTATGAGCACTTATGTGTAAAGATGTGTAATTCAAATGATGTCGAACTGCGGCTTTCTTCTTGGTCTGCCGACCCGCATACTTTCACGGGAAAGATATGGTCTGCTAGAAACAATTAATTAAAATATTTTTAACTACAAAGCAGTTCATCCGTATGCATAACCACTACGTGTATTTAATAAATGATTACTGGGCAAACCTTGAAAAAGTCTTTATTCGAGATAAGCGTACGTTTAATATATAGACTTGGCATTCTAACCCGAACATTAAATAACTGATTGTCGATAGGTTAGTTGACCTTATGAGTAGACTTTTATAATTACGGATCTACTACGCCTTGTCATCGCATTGAAAAAGCAAGTCCAGTCGCATCCGTTTGAGGGCTAAGCATTGCGTTACGCGGCACTTGGCTCATTGCTGCAAACAGAATCGGCATAAACCCAACAAGCGAGGTGAAACGCCGTAAAGTGTCCATGTAGTGCAGACAAACGAACCGTCGTCAGCGACAGTTGACTATGAATAGGATGCATTGACGACATGTGACTGTTCCATCTTACGTCTAATATGTTGGTTTTGTATGTGGTGTTGGTTTTGAATGTGGTTTTGTTTGTGAAATTTTAGAATAAAACGTGGAATCCTATTATTAGTAGTAGTAATAATCCGGTAGAGTGGCCAGTCCGGTAGAGTGGCTGCTAGGAAGTACGTAATCCATGTGGTGTTACCTTGTTCTCCATTGCAGACACTATCACTGCAACTTTCAATGCGTTTGTCACATTCTAGGAAAAATATATACGGTTAGCTGATCTTGTAAAGCTGCGGTGTCGCAGAGCACGTCTTTGTATATAGTAGTCCTATTATCTATTACTCCATCGAAACTTTTTAAAGAAGTCTGCACGACATCTGATTTTGCACGAATCTCTGTCGCACGCGGTACAACAACCCAACGTTCGAGGATTTCTCTACACATATACAGACGCATGCATACCGAGAGAGTAGACCTAGATTAAAACTATTAGTCTATTCTTACTGGCCTAGATCCTAACCTGGATGTTTGTTGTCTGCCGACACCTTTCGCAATTTCGCAAGTTGCCTCACATTTCGAAACAAATAGTGGTGGTATTAGGCGACAACATCTGTCAGTGTACCGTGTAGTAGTAGTTCAAGGCTCGCAACGGTGCCGAACATGACGGAGGAGCACTGACTGCAGTGTGCTCGGAAGTTTAACTCGCAAACTCGGGAGTGAGCTGGTGTAAGTTTAGCCGTGCGCGAAACAAACCATGAAATAACCTGCACGTTCCGTCAGCATTCCGTCAAGCCTACCAACCGTCAAGCGCATGAGTTGCAGTTGGCCTTGATGGCAGGCTAAAGGCAGGTGGTGGCAGCAACTATAAGTTTGCCTACCGCGGCAAGAAGAAGTGACCCACCGGGCCGGCGGCGGCGGGGCAAAAACACGACAGGACACGACAGCGACAAGATGCGGTGCCAAGACGGGTCGATTTTGTTCCGTTGCAAGCGGGTTCCGGGCAACTTTTGACGAATGATGGACGAATAGCACCACCTCCTGGTTAGCATGCGTTGCGGTGAAACCAGCGTGGCTGTTGTAGTTGTTGCTTTTCAAGTGATTTGGCGAGTCAGTACGTATATATATATATGTATATATATGTATATATATATATATATATATGCAAAGCGAGCTACAGTAAAGCGGGGCGTATACCATAGTATGGCGTCCTTGACTGCTCTGCAACATCCATTCACGGTCTGCTGGTCAGCATGGCCAGCAAACAAGGAAGTAGAACTGCCTCAGATCTCTCAGAAGCCGCCATGCCGCTGGGTGCTTATGGCTTTGGTCGGCGCAATATACCTAATCATATATTTAGATGCAGGCAGCGGTTGAGCGATTTCTTTCTGCAACACGCAGTAGAAGAAAATATAGGCGTGGATTGTGTTCAGGAGATGTGCACCGCACGTCTGACCGTCCTGCGAGTGAAGACTAAGGGAACACAAATAAAAAATAAAGAAGATCAGCAAATAGAACGAATTACATTCTCACTAATCAAGCAATTGCAGTCAGAACACATGGTCCCACTAAAAAGAACTTACCTGGCTCTGAAGCGCCTCCAACAAAGTAGCATCGGGCAGTATATATATATATATATATATATATATATATATTTACAGGGTTTTTCATAACAATATGCACATATTTTAAGGTTTGGTAGAACTCGGCAAGAAAATAATTTTGTCAATAGAAGGAGGGGCGGAAACGTCTTGGCAAAATTGTACGGTTTTGAACGTGACAGCGTCCGCGTCAAACATAACAACTATGGCTGCCGAAAAAGTTTACCTACTCGGCAACTCCGTCACGACGCAGCTCGATCACTTTGGCACGAAAATGAAGGCGTTACATTTACTATTGCCTGAAAATAGTCTTTTTGGCATTCATTTTTGGTCGTAATCGCAACATTTTGCGGTTCTGCACATAAAGGCTTCAACGTTAGACATAACAACATATGGACTTTTTATGACTTGCATTAATCTGGTGATTCGCCATTCGCTATGCAGGGTAGCGAAGTGTCTCTTTCATTATGCGGAATATTTCACCGAACACGCCGGTGTGATCGGTTCCTGCGTTGACTGGTTCTCCCGCAAACGTAGATTTTGCACACCCATGTAGAGAAAAAAAGACAGAATAACTACTTTTATAAATTTCATCTTCACGCCGAAACAAGACGTTTCCGCCCGCCCCCCTTTCATTGGGAAAAAATCATGTTCTTGCCAAGTTCTACCAAACCCTAATATATATATATATATATATATATATATATATATATATATGTATATATATATACATATATATATATATATATATATATATATATATATATATATATATATATATATATATATATATGTATATATATATATATATATATGACAAACCCGACTGAGGCTTAGATGACTCGTTAAGTCAATATTTCACTCAGTGCCCGTATGGCCTTAACATGAAATATGCCTGCAGGACCCACCAGTACACGCAAGCACAGCGTTGCTTCGTCGCTTTTCGGGCGGGAATTCCCGAGGATGCTCGGGTTTCGATTTCTACATCGTGAGAACCCCGGTAAAGACATTGCGGCTGATCGAGGTCTTTCGTCAGACCTCTACGGCGATATGAGTCTGAAGAAAGGATTGCAAGAACATATGCACGTCTATATAACATTTTTATACAAATACAAGTGTATATATATACATATGCGGTGGGAGCAACGTAAGCAGGCGTAGTTTTGCACGGCTAAACTTCTGGCTGCTATGCTCTTACTTGGCATAACAACGGCTGTATGCTTTTGTTTCAGTACTACTTACGGTTCGTCTGTCAGTTTTTTGGCCTATCTGTTTGTTTATACTATATTTAGTAAATGTTTTGCTGGCCTCTGCACGTAACTGTAGCGCACGCGACTACTACTACTACAACTAGTACCGAAGGCAGCACTTTTCCAGCAACTACTGCGACTTCTTGCTATGACTGGGTTGCCGCTGCGCTGTATCAACCCAACCCAACCCGACCACCACCACACCATTGCCACCCGACATAGGGGCACACACAGCACACATATACATACATCCGTTGCAAACGACGACGACGACGACAATGCAATCCTTTGCAATCGTTAAGACGCAGAAAAAAGGAACAGAGTTTTTGCAGGCCAACGGCCAAAGGCCCGAAGGACATGCGTTATTGCTGACGTATGACCTTGGCCCGACCTTGAACTGCAGGCCTCTGTCTCTTTTATGCTGGTAGTCGCTTCGATTTGCTGGACTCGATTTAAAAACTCTGTAGCACTGAGAACAGTAGCAGTATAGTAGTTGTGGATAGCGTATCATGACAGCCGTCGGACGTTCACTTACTGTCTCTACTTGTTAATCTAGGACTGTCGAATGACCGATCCGAATCGAGAGAAACGAATGACGATGGTCGATTCTGCAACAACTGTGACAACGACGACGACGGTGAACACATGATGCTCGTGCTACAAGGCGGCGATGCAAAGATAAATCGCTTCGTTGTAGTTGCACTCATAGCAGGACAGTAACCGCGGTTGAACAACGACACTTCACGACCGACACAGCCGATGAAGTTCTGCCGAATCATGATGCGCCGCATTGATTGTACTTTCAAGCAATAGTGACCGAATCGGTTCGGTCGGTAGTGAACGGACTAGCCGTGATGTACTACTGATTGATACGCATAGAAGAGCCGAGTAGAATCGATTGTACGTCAAACACTGACCGAGCAGGCGATGATTTATTTAGCTCGTCTGTCATACAAAGACAGTAATTCGCAAGTGCATTAAACACACACAACCGCATGTATATATATATATATATATATATATATATATATATATATGTATTTATATATATATATATATATATATATATATATATATATATATATATATACATAAGCAAGCAGCCGGAATATAACTTTGGCCAGCGGTGAGCACGTCAACAGCCTAACCGGTATACACTAACTGATACGTAGAACAGCCTAGTGGAATCGATTGTCCCTTGAGCACTACTGGTTTAGCAGGCGATGATAAATTTCTCTCGTCCATCTTATAAACGCATAACACATCGAATGCTCACATTCAATATATACAGTTTCAGTTTTATTAACCAAGGTTTGGTTTATACATAAACATCATAGGCATCACATTTTCAGAACTGAAACAACAGAATTGCTTTTTCGTAATGCTTAAGGTGATATAGATTACACGGGTGGCCACAAAGTTTACATATGCACTACGACTGGTGATTAGATGCCGGTTCTCATAACTGCAGGCTCTCCACGAATCCGACGTCATTGCTTTTGTTTTATAGAACAGCGGGTCGATGTCGGCTATTTTATTTTCCCAATCCAAAACGTGTTCTTTAAAGACCGTCGTTTTCGGTAGGTTGTACATCCTCTGCAAGGCCTCCTCGAAGAACGGCAACGACGCCAGTGAGATCATTAACCTATTCAGGCTAGTGGGGTGGACGTTCAATGCCCTCTTTTGGAAACTGGCTTTGAGTTGATAAAAGGCCCGTAAGATCGGCCTTGAGAGATAAGGCCAAATCACCTGAATGCCGTAAGATGCGGTGGGTGCAGTCTTTAGATTAAACAAGCTAACAGCAATTTTCATCGACAGTCTGTATGGGTCCTTGACACTAAAATGATTGTAGGCTTCTTCGGACTCTATCATTAACATGCCTGGAGAAACTTGTGCCACGTGATGAAAACACGACCTCCAGGTAGAAAAAATAGGGAACAATTTTGATTATTCGTGAATCCAGTCGGAACTCATCGCTTTTCAACAGTTTTCCTCCTCGTCGAAACTGCATCGCTTTAGTTTTGCTCGAATTAATATCCAGTTTGTTCCGGTTTACATAGTGCTGTAGGGTTACAGGCGACTGCTGCAAGTGAAAACGACTTCGGGAAAACAATACTAAATCATCGGCATACATTAGCGTTTCCATTTGTGAATGGCGACCATGTATTGCCATTGGGAGATCGCTTACCAACATTAAGAACAACAGGGGACTCAGATCACCCTGAGGAACGGCGGTGGTCTGAGTGATCGGCGCGCGCTCAGCAACCCCATCGTCTGTTATTACCAGTCCCTCTTGCAAAATGCTTCTTAGAAGTTCTAACATGCTCAGTGGGACTCCACAGCGTGCCAGCTTGTCTAGGATGATCGTTTGCGAGGCCGTATCGAAGGCCGCCTTGAAGTCCACGGACACGGCGAATAGATAACTTCTAATCCGAAATGTACGATGCACCGAGTTTAGAAACACAGCGCACGCGGTCATTGTTAATCTGCCATTTCTAAATCCATGTTGTCGCTCAGGAAGTGCCCCGGTAACTTCTGAAAATACTTCTAGGCGACGGGTTAAGTTTAGCCGACATAAGCTTATATATTACGATATTTTTCGTTATTCCTCGGTAGAATGATGGAGCCAGCGGGTCTCTCTTTCCCTTAGTGAAATTGTACCGTGACGGACAGAGTGCAGTTCCTAGAACTTCCTGGATATATTCCACAGTTTTGTACTGCCTTGGAAAACACAATTTTCCAACTTCCATAAGCAGACGTTCCACGCTCCAACGACTGATCGATTCCAGTTAAACAGAGTAGCAGCGTCAGAGAAGCGAGCGCGTCTAAAACGCTCGCCAGGCCCTGTCTCGGCATTTTTATCGACTTGGAGGTGACTGAAGCACTAATAAACGCGCCGCTGGGTAAAGCCCCTGGACTTGACCTCGTCGTAAACGAACATCTTCGGCAGGCCACTTTGCTGGTGCTGCGTTTCACTGCTCTTTTCAATGAAGTGCTTAGAACAACAATGGAGGACCGGTTTCCTTAACGTATATATATATATATAGTATATATATATATATATATATATATATATATATATATATATATATAAAGTTAAATTCCATCAAAATACAGTACTTTATAAATATCGAAATGTTTCTTTACTCACAAGGCAAATATGCGACAATGTGTATAGATCAACACATTTGGAAAATGCCCTCCTCGGCTTTGCCCTTTTCTACGCTACCAGATTACCCTATAAAATGTTTGCCACATTTGATATACGCTTTACAGATACCATGAAAAAGATATTATGGACAATTGTCCAATTGTGAGTTTAGCGTTCCTGTTCCTGCCCTGCCCAAGACAAAATGTCTCTTTTGACATAACTCGATCACTTCTACCATGTGGCTGGATATCTAAATATGATTGTAACTATATACTAATCGGTTCCAAGCAATTGCCCAAGCAGGCGACTACCCCATAGTCGGAAAATATTTAGTTTAAAATGACCAAACTTGCCTTATAGTCTCAGGGGTGAATCGCGATCTCTTAAATGGATGTGATTTGCGCAAGGAGTCCAAATGAAACTTATTGAGCTTTAAAAGCTGCTTTCGTCACGCACTTTACAAAGAGCTTCCCCATTAAATACAGCTCTCCCCCAGTGCGTAGATCCGCAGAAAGGTGGTGAACCTCAGACAGGAACAATGTGATGATGCCCTCTCGCGTTTGTATTTTTTTACAAGATATGTTCGGGATCAGGTTTTGTTTTATGAGTTGAAATCAATTTACCGGTATAACCTAAAAGCCACAAAACGTTAACATTCTAGATCTCAAAATAAAAATTTACGGCATCTCTTAGAGGGTTGTTCTAGCTCGTTCAGAAAGCGTGCTGCATAAACTGTTACACCAGCAATGCCCAATAGCACTACCGTTTTCTTTACAAAACATTGATCTGCCTATGCTTGTACTAAAATTGAAATAATTAAAAGTCACCTAGAGAAATGCCCTTACACAAATACCGCCTGTGGTATTAAAGGCTGTTATGGCCGTTAGCACCTTAGACGCGGAATATAATTTCCTGATCCGCCTTAAACTGAACAGGTGGCTATAATGACAAGAGAGATCGCAGCGATCCTAATAGCTACTAGCCAATCGCTCTCACCGATTTTATTACTAAGCCCTTTAAACGCTGCGTTAAGGGCCACCTAGTTGCACATGTCTA
Source organism: Dermanyssus gallinae (assembly GCA_003439945.1). Classification (NCBI taxonomy): domain Eukaryota; kingdom Metazoa; phylum Arthropoda; class Arachnida; order Mesostigmata; family Dermanyssidae; genus Dermanyssus; species Dermanyssus gallinae. The sequence goes on from QVRM01006639.1 coordinate 201,404, forward strand.
AAAACTTTGCGTTATTGGCTGACACATAGGATAGATTACTAAAAAACTCGCTTTACTGAGCTAGTCTTGAGTGATATTTTCGAGTTTCTAAGATGAGGTGCAGATGGCTCTGAGACAAAACTTAGGGTGTTTTTGTAAGTCTCTAAGCTGTTCGATTAGCTAACGTCGAACATTCTCTTAAAATGTTTGCTCATGTGAGTGAAACGGGTATACTTTTAAGTGATTTGCATCTTTTCGCCCCAGACATATCATTGCAAGTTGAGATAGAAGGCAGTCTACCAGTTAAACATCTCTACCAAATGTGAGGTACCGCAAGGGTCTGTACTGGATCCATTTTGCTCTATTATATATATATATATATATATATATATATATATATATATATATATATGTAATTTTAGAAGCCGAACGACATGCCTACAAATGGAGTCACCATACAACTGAAAACGTTACCTGTTTAATCGCTACAGCTGAATTAATATAAACGCTTTAGAATATGTTCTCGTCAACAACGCGATCCCAAAATAAGTGCCAATCTATTATGGAGTCTACTCTAAAATAGGCTGTAAGTTCGAAAAAACTGGATAAGAAATTTTCACCGAAGGAAATGTCAAACTGCATGTCAAGCCTGAAATGTAGTAAAGCTCCTGGACCTGGTTTGATAAAAAATAAGTACATCAAGCAAAGTAAGTCTTTGCTGACATTATTTGACAATATATTTAACAAATACTTTGTTTACGGCACAATCCCGGATAGCTTGACATTCTTACAGTGTCTACCTAAAGAAAAATAGTT
>QVRM01006640.1:0-39217 GCA_003439945.1 Dermanyssus gallinae
GTGCTACTATAGCGGCTGTGGTTGCAGCTGTCGTCGTCGCTCTTGTCGTTCTCGAGCGTTGTGGTTGTTGTTGTTGCTGTTGTTATTGTTATCGTTGCTGTTGAGGTTGATCTTCCCTTTTATTGAGCCATATGGGACAGGCATCATCATCGTCATCGTCAAAATCATCACGACTACCAGCACTACAGCCACCATTATGAACAACCGGCGACAGACCGACCAACCGAGATCCTACCGAGTGTGCTGCTACTGCAGAGGAAGGTATCCTCTTCGTGGTGACATTCCTTTTCTGTTTTCTTCGACCTCTTGCGCGACAGACGACAGACGACAGATTATCGGACACAATGACGGCTCCTGCCTGTTTCGTCTCGTTGCTCTCTAACAGCAGAAGCAGTAGCAGAAGAAGTACCACGAGCGCTCTGAACAGGCCGCACAGAGTACGGACAGTTGTCGAAAAAATGCCACGTAATTCCAAGCCTGGATAGGGCAGCGGGGCTGGAGAGGAACCGAGAAGGTCTAGTGGGTTTGTGAGTCCCACACTAGTTGCAGACAGCTGCCAGCGAATATGTACTTTGTGCATTCCCGAAATATAATCCATTACGTAAGAGTACTGGACCGACTGTCGAAGTCGTTGCTAATTATGAAGTTGTGCTACCAACATCTGCTGGTACGTACTACGGGCCCGACCGATTGACCAACCAACCGACCATAGAAAACAACGGCAAGGAGACTTGGCCTCAAGATAGTTGGCAAGGATCGGTGCCCCTTAACATAGCTGGCAAGGATCGTTGACCGTCATATACCGTTGGCTCTCAGGATAGCTTGCAGTACTCTACAGTAATAGTCACGAACTGGTATTAATACAGTTGAGTGTTGTGGTCGTTGTCACCATTGGTTGGTGTCATGATTGTCCTAGTACTAAAATTAAAGTCGCTGTTGCTGCTGCTGCTAGCATTAAGAGTGCTGCTGTTCGCTGTCTACCTTGACCCCGGGTACTGTGGTGGCGTACTGCCGTTGGTAGGGTGTGGGGTGGGGGGAAGCAGAAGCGTTGGTATGCGAGACCACCGGCGAGAGACCCTGCATCCTGCTTCCAGATACTCAGATACCAGTTGGTCATAGTCGCGCGTGCAACACGCAGCAGATGCGACAACATCTGTGAATTTCTGCTGCTGCTGCTGCTGCTGCCGCCCATGCTTTGTGGCTGTTACGGATTGTATAGTAGGCAGTGTAGTTGTACTGTTGTTGATCAGATAGAGAGAGAGATCCTTTCCCTTTTCAGGAGCCGGCAGGCGGCAGCAGCAGCGGCGGCGGTTGGTTCCATACGGCGGGTGGTAGCCGCTCTTCGATCCTGCTGTCAAATTTGTTTGTCTCTCTCTCTGAGCCTGTTGGGTGTGCATGTATGCGTGCATATGTGCACTCTCTTAGGCTCGCTGCCGCGCTCGCTCGCTTGGCTTGAAGACAGGGCGGGTGCTTGGCCTATAACCTCTACAACTTAGGACCCTGCTGTCTCTTACTAAGGCCTGACTGCTGATGTTGTTGCTTGTTGTTGCTGCTGCTGCTGCTGTTGTTGTTGTTGTTGTTGCTCTAACGCTGCATCTACCGCCTCGCCAGCACAGTTCGAGGTTCCCATACAACATGGGACGAGGAGTTCGACGACTCGCCGCCGCTCCCACTGCTACTTTTGATAATTCGCTCCCGCTGTTGTTGATGATGGTGATGATGATGATGCTGTTTTTGTTTCTCGTTCTCCTTCTGCTTTCCCTTGTCATGGCCATGGCCAACACCGTGATTATTATCATCGTCAACATCCACCACTATTACCATCGCCATCATCATCATCATCGCCATTATCGTCATCATCACCGTCATCATGGGAACCCACAAGACATATGAGGACAAGCTCCTTTTGTAGCGGTAGATGGTGTCCAGTCATCACAACACCACTGCACATCCTCCGTATCGAGACGACATAGGCGCTCATCATCCGGCCGCCGCAGCCACCGCTGCAGAAACCACGATATCGTCGACTTTGTCTTCGTGGTCCGGCCACGATCGGCAGGCGTTCGGGCACGCGGCCTATCGAACCCACCTCCAGCAGCGGATGGCACCCAACGGTGGTGTTCTACACAGTGGTAGGCGACCAGCATAGAGACAGTAACAACAACAATAACAACGACAACATGCAAAACAACAACAACGACAACAGCAACAAGACAACAACGACAACAATAACAACAGCAGCAATACAACAAACAACAACAACAATAGCAGCAACAACGGCAGCAGCAGCAACATAACAACAGCAGCAGCTGTAAGAGCATTAGCGGAGCAGCAATCAATTGTTGCTAGGCAATAGGCTACTCGACTCCTGCATAGGCTGCACGGCGCGAGACTACCACAATTACTGGTCGCACTTCTAGTTCGAGGAGGGAGACGCAACGACATCTCACCCACGTTGTCGCGCTAGACTAACTCTCTAATTAGATTGGCTACTGCTACTCTCTCTACTACTACTACTACTGTTGCTACCACAAGTACAACTCGTAACGCTCGTTTTGCTCTTCGCTCGTCGTTTCCATGCTCTAATTCGCTCTCTGTCTATTCTGGCTTCCTTCCCCCCTCTCCTACTCTCTCTTGATATTTCTCTCCCTCCTTCTGTCTCTCTGTCGCTCGTTTACTACACCCCCCTATTCCCCCGATCCCCCCCCTTATGTATCCCTCTGGTAGTTAACCGGTCTTCCCAAGCTTCCCTCTCCTCCCGCGCCGTCGCAGAGCCTGGCTCCAGCCCCAAACCGTCAACCAAAGTCAACCAGTCGTGCTTTCACCACATAGGGTAGGGTCTTGTCAACGTCAGCTGCTAGCCAGGCTGGCTTTAGGACAACAGACGAGCCAGAACAGAATTAGGCCACGAAAATGTTGTGTCAATTTCGTCAAATACTCGTCACGAAAGTCAAAAGTCATCGAAAGTCGAGGATCGCTTCATCTACAATCAATGAACATCGATTTAAGATGGTGTACATTAGATATAAATGTATTTAGCGATAGATGAGTAGATTTGTCGTAGTAGCGGTTAGGTAAAATTTCTTGCTTGGTCTTTCGAGTCATTTATCCGTTTGTTTGTTTGTTTGATGTACTCGGCAACAAGTCGCAACTTTATACCTCAGAATACAGACGTGACCATGGTCGTTGTCGTGTCTAATGGTCTTTTAATGCTTAGCTTTTATACATTTAAAATATATTAAATAGTACATAGCGTTTTTCTCTCTCTCCATATTTCTCTCTCTCTCTCTATCTATATATATATATATATATATATATACGCTTTATCATCATCCACATTATCGTTTCTGTTCTTGTCTTCGGCAGCGGCGATCTGTGTGCAGCACAGCAAGCAAGGTAGGCTGGACAGATTGGCGTGCATACTCTTCCTTCCTTCCGAGTCTTGATCGTTTCAGCTGCGGCATCCGCGCGCGCTAAGAGTCGGCAAGTAACAATCGAAAACGGCGAACAAAGAGAGCTGATGGGGTGGGCTGCTGTATTGTAGGAAGTTCGGACAGGCGCGACGGCACGTGCCAGTGCAGTCATGACCAATATTGTCATTGAGCGTTACGAACGCTGTCGCGTCGCTCTCACTCAGACATAGGCCGACGTAGGCTCTCGTAGAGGTCATCGTCATGTTGGTGGTTGTTTTTCTGCACATTTCTTCGGCCACTTCTCTCCTTCTCCTTCGCCTTCTCCTTATTCTGCTTCTGCTTCCTCTGTTCCTGTTTCTGCGACCACTTTGACTCCTCGGAGTTGTCGGGTTTTGTCGTCGTTGTCGTCGTCGTCGTCGTCGTAGTCGTTTACGATAGGAGAGGTTTCAGTCAACCATGCATGCCACCACAACAGTAGGAACATGCACAGACCAGTCTGTCACTACGGGCTGACTGCTGTATGGCTGAACTGCACCTACGAACACGAACTAAGTTACAACAACAACAACAACAACAACAACAACAGCACAACAACAACAACAACAACACAACAACAACAACAACATCAACAACGACGACGAACTGCACGAACTGCGCGTTGCTAAAGCTATGGTAGTCCAAAAATCTCGCTGTCTCGAATTTGTTACTGCTTCTGCTGCAGTTGCCGGTCGGCTCTCATAACGTCGCTGTCGTTGTTGTCTCTGTGTGTGGGAAGAACGAGCGAATTGGTTGGCCTACTCAACCAGTAGGCCAGGCGTGCCGTAATGATGATGATGATGATGAGTACTCTCAACAGCTCTTCTAGCAATGACCTTGCTCCACTGCTACAACCCTTATGCGACCTTAAACTTGTTGTTGTTGTTAGGCTTGTGGTTATATCGTTGCTATGGTTGTGGTTGGTGTCGTTGCTGTGGCGTTTTTTGTTAATGTTGTCGTTTTTGTTGATAATGGTGTTGTTGTTGGTAAATTTGATGTCTTCGTTGTTATTATTATTACTATTATTATTGAAGTTATAATTATTGCTGTTGTTGCCGTTGTTGTTGTTTTTGTTGTTAGTGTTGCTGTTGTTGATGTTATCGTTCCTATTGCTATCATTACGATCAGGATCAAACGCATCATAAGCATCATTGTCATCAATACCATCATCACTGTCGTTGTCGTCGTCGGCGGCGGCGGCGTCGTCTCTAATGTCGACACGGGCCGGCTGTTCAGTGGCTGTTTCATCAGCACTTGGGATTCACTTCCGATCTCGACCGTTGAACAGCAACAGCAGCAACAACAACAACAACAACAACGACGACGATGACAACAACAACAGCAATAAACACTAGCGGCGACAGCAGCAACGACTCCGAGGACGATCCAGGATCAGGACGGTAGTGACGACCGTATGCGAAGTACTTCCTGGTCCATCTGACCGACCGAGACATTCCTGCAGCAGCAGAAGCAACAGCAACAGCGACACCAGCTGCCGCAAGACCGTCTGCTCTTGCTGCGACGGCTGTCATCTGTTGATGCTATTGTTATTGTTGTTGCTGTTGTCGTGTTATGTTGTTGTTAGCGCTGTTGTTGTTGTTAGCGCTGTTGTTGTTGCCGCCGCTGCTGCTGCTGCCAACACCGGCCTTTGTGCTCTGAGACCGAGATCGGAACTGCTCCGAGTGGCAGCAGGGCCATTGATGCTCATCGGCCGCTAACGTCATCATCAACTTCACCCCACCGTCATCAGCATCACCCCCATCACTATGATCAACAGCAGCAGGCATCATCTGCCGCACGTTGATGATGACAACAACAACAACAACGAACCCACGTTGGCCTAATACGGCGGTCCAGCCTGCTGTTGTTGTGGCGGTTAAGTCAAACAGTCAGACAAGCGACATTATCTTCTTACCCCTTGTATATAATATATATTATATATATACTATATATACATATATATATATATATAGATATATATATAGATATATTATATATATATATATATCATATATATATATAATATATGTATATGTATATATATATATATATATACATATATATATGTATATATATATACGGGAGATGATCGAAAGCTTCTGGTACATAATTAATAAAAAAAAAAGAGAATTTATCTAAATCTTCAAAAACATTTGTTTCCTTCAAAATAGCTTCCACCCGCTACACTGCACTTGTGCTACCCTTTTCCCACTATTCTAAACACGTTTTAAACGCGTATTTCGAAGTCAAGTTGAGTTGCCCTTGCAAATGTTTCTTCATCTCCTCTATAGTCTCGAAACGTTGTTCGTTCAAATTGTTTTATCCATAGGAACAGGAAAGGTCGCATAGAGTCAGGCTCAGCGAATAAGATGATTGCAGTAGTGTAGAAACGGAATACTTTATCAATATTCCCAAATCAGTAAAGATATGTGCGCCGGTGCACTTTCGTGATCGATGATACAAAAGATGTTTGCCCAGAGTTCAGGCTTCTTGCGTCGGATGTTCTGGTGCCATCGTCGTAACATTTACCTTAACATTTTATTCTTTTTCGAATGTTTACATTCGAATGGTGCAGACGTGTTTTGACTGAGCTCTGTGTTTTGTGCAAGTTTTAACTTAACTTTCGACTGTCTTGACGGTAGTGCTGTAGTGAGGTGATTCTACAAGAGCCAGTGCATTCGAAGAGCAATGCCGGTTGAACGGAGTCCGCCTTTAAAGCCACCAATTCCACCATTGGTAGCATCAGAGCCAACCGCAGAATTATCAGCTGATACCCGTGACGTGCAGAACAACACCCGTGACGTGCAAAACGACACCCGTGTCGGTGCTGCTACAAAAGCGGTCTCTACTGCTGGTACTGACGTCACCAAGCAACAGCCGCCGGCAGGTACTGACGACGGCGATGGGGAGGAGAAGAACAACAAACGGAAAGCCAGCAGTCCGCCTCTACAGCAGCAGCTGAGCAAGGCTGATGAGAAGAAAAGAAAGAAGTTGACAGTTTCAACAGCAAAGAAGCAGTCAGCTGGAGAACAGCCAGAGGAGAGTGGCAACGGCGTTGACAGCGCGGCTCCAGCTGCAGCTGACTCCGATATAATTGTAGATTTGCAAAGAAATCAAGTGGTTGTTAGTGGAACGCCGCTTGAGGCTGGAGATGATGCAGGATGGTGTGAGGTAGGCGCTGGGGGAAAACCTGTGGTAGCTAAAGAAGCAATTACCAAGGTTCAAATCAAAGAGAAAACTGATGCTGTAATATTTTCAGCCGAAGATAATCAGTTGGAAACAAACTTTAATGCCATATGCGACGACATCGCAAAACATATTTCCGGTCCGGTAGAAGAACCCACTTTCACTAGAGCGGGAAATCTAGTTATTGTCGCAGTAAATCCTGAGGATAGGGCAGCTCTGTTGAGTCTGCAGTCGTTAGCCGGTGTTCCTGTCACTTCTCGAATAAGTGGTTCCAGATCGGTAGTAAAAGGCAAGATAAGCGGTGTGCACCCATCGTTGACCGAATCTGCTATTACCAGTGCTCTTAAACCGCTTGGAGTCACAGAAGCAGTTCGTGTTCGATCCAAAAACGCCAGAACGGGTTTTGTGATGGCCACGGATAATGTCATTCTGACATTTTCCGGAGCTAATTTTCCGGCTGAAGTACGATTGGGTTTTAAGTCACACGGCGTGGTTTTCTACCGGGAGCCTCTTCATTGCTACCGCTGCTACAGTCTAGACCATCTGCAGTCGGAATGTCGACTAGCGAGTCCCCGATGCCGACGCTGTGGTTCCACCAGTCACATTAGAAAAGATTGCAATCAGCCCGCTTGCTGTTGCTTATGCAAAGGTAACCACGAAGCGACATTTGGGTCGTGTGTGCAGCGGCTAAATCGTATAGAACTCTTAAAGAAGTCCGCTAAACATGTCATTCAGAAACAACCTGAGGCCTTACCTGTTAAACTTTGCGCACCCGTGGTGGACATAAAGCCCGCCGCAAATTTTAGCAGGCGCAGTTTTGCCGCTGTCGTCCAAAATGGAGTCAAAGTTTCTGTAAACAACGCGCGCGATACGACAGCAAGGGAGCCCGCTCCAAGTCAGCCTGTAAAGACAGTCGCTGAGAACGTGAGTACTCCAGCACTCAGCATAGAAAAGATCCTGCAGTCGGTGACAGAAAAGCTTATCCCGCGGATAGTTGAAACAATTGTGGCTCAAGTAGGAGCTGTTATCGAAAAACTAATCGCGTCGATCATCCCGGGACTGTCTCTGAACTCTCGGGCCGTACCTGCGGAACAATTGGCTCCCGCTGCCCAGTCTGGTGGGATAGACATCCGTAAAGAGATAGAAAATGCAATAAAAGCGGTCTTCACCCCTACACAAACAGAAGACTCAATCGAAGACCCGGTTCCCTCGCGATCTCGTGTCTTAGATGGCTCACAGGTGGTACAGACCGAAAACTTATAATGACCAGTCGGCAAACTGATATCCGACGCTGGGTCTCGTCAACCACGCAGACAGAACAACTCGCAGGTCAATTACAAGCAGACACGCCCACTCAACCAATAACATCGAACCGACTACCGAACCAACCATTTCAAACCGACCCCGACCAACCTTTTCACATCGCCGACTATTTTACGAAAGTCGTGGAAATTAAATCTAAGCTAAAAATGATATCTTGCACACCCCGCTCTCTTAGAAGCCATGTTGCAGCAGAATTATCTAAAACTATAAATGATCTGTGCTCGTCTGCCTCACCGGAAAATTGGGAACGGCTATTTGCTTTCCCTTCTCTTGTGTTTAGCATCCCCGCAAAAAAAGAAAAAGGACGCACACTACATCAGTTATTCGGGAAAACCTGGTACGCTTCCGTCGAAGAGCTAAAATAAGTGAAAACCCTCACTTGTGTGGAACAAAACGCGGGACGCCCTCGCCATGCGACACCGACTCCCGACGGTCAAAAATGGTACAGACGAAACTGGCTCTTGGAGATATTTCGTCGGCCGCCCGCACGCTTTTGTCTACTGACGAGATCGCCCCAGTCGATCCACAAACCCTCGAGAGCCTCTTAGCCAAGCACCCCGAACACCCCCCAGATACAACCTTCCCAGACGCACCAGCGACCACTCCACCGGGATCTGAAATTTCCGTTACCCCAGCGGAGATCCGCAACGCAATTAGAAGTTTCCCCAATTGCTCCAGCGGGGGGCCCGATGGACTTCGCCCTCGCCACTTAAAGGATCTCATTGGCAGACAGGATGAAAACAGTAATCCCTTGCTGCTTTCTCTGTGCCGCTTTGTTACTCTGGCCATCAACGGACAACTACCAGATTTTATATTACCAATATTTTACGGAGCTTCTCTGATCGCTCTCCGGAAGAAGGACGGTGGAATAAGACCTATCGCAGTGGGGCTTACTCTACGAAGACTTGTCGGCAAAGTCCTTGTTAAGAAATCAATCAAAGACATTGTTGAGTTAGTTGCCCCCATTGCAACTTGGCTGTGGTATTAAGGGGGGTACCGAAGCTGCCGTACATGCCACCGCTGCATACATTGAATCACACAGAGCCGCAAACCAAAAAACGTTGGTAAAGTTGGATTTTCAAAATGCCTTTAACATGATGCGGAGAGACCACATTTTAAAACTCGGTTAAACGGCGAACCCCGGCGCTGTACGCCGCTATCTACCAGATGTATCGCTTCCCGTCCAACCTCTATTGGCAAGGAAAGACTTTGCTGTCGAAGTGTGGGGTGCAGCAGGGCGACCCGTGTGGGCCTGCCCTCTTCTGCATAGGATTACATGAGCTTCAGGCACAACTGCAGTCAGAATTGCGACCGTGGTACTTAGACGATGGACTACTTGCAGGCGATTTGCCTGATGTCCTTTCCGACATTAAGAAGGTCCAGGACTTCGAGGCGGTCTCGGGCCTGAAGCTCAACGACAAAAAATGTGAGCTCCTTGTGTTATCGCGCAACGACAGAGAGGAAACTGCTGCCGCAGTGCGAGCAAAACTACCCAATATCAAGTGGCTAACAGAGGAAAACGTTGAATTGTTGGGTGCACCGTTAACTGACGCAGCAGTTGCGGGTGCCCTCCAAAAGAGGCTCTCAGATGCGAAACGGTGGTGCAGTAGATTAAAACATCTAGACGCACACCCAGCCCTGTATCTTCTACGACAAAGCCTTTCCACGCCTCGTTTAATTTATCTTTTACGATGTTCTCCCTCGTACAAGAGAGATGACCTGCTCCACGTTCTCGACGAACTCTTCCGGACGACACTCGAATGCTTACTTAATGTGCGCCTAGAAGACAACGCATGGGCCCAAGCTACGCTGCCAATCAGCGCGGGTGGCCTCGGTGTCCGTACAACTAAGGATCTGGCCTTATCGTGCTACGTGGGCTCGATCACAGATTTTAAACATCTAATTGTTTCCATAGGCCCGGAAGGTACATCGGAGGTGATTGAACGGGCTTCGCGCACGAGCCTGGACGAATTTGAATCGCGGTGGGAGGCTTTACCGGTTTCCCCAACGCAAGAGTCTCTCGATCGCATTGTCGTAGAGCGAAAACAGGCCTATCTCCTGTCTCAGGCGCAAACCACGGCTGACAAGGCCAGACTACGAGCTTGCTTCGATCCGATGAGTGGCAAGTGGCTTCAGGCCCTCCACTCCAAAACCTTGCCAAAAGAGGCCATCTTCGATCTCTTTAGAGCTCTCCACTTAAGATTTATGATTTCGTTATTGACTGAATTGAGAACTTGATGTAGATTTGTTGCTCCTTTATTTTCGGCTCTTTAAAAATCGCAAATGTTGTATGTGTGCTGCCAATGCATGGCGTTGCTAGACAAAACAAACCGAAGGGCCTTTTTAGTTAGTTCTAATTTACTTTTAAAATTAAAAGTGACTTGACGATGAGCCCTCGTATGGACAATAAATTTATAAGATCATATAGTTTTATTGCACTGTAAATTAGTAGCTGCATAGAATAAGTCGTCATACAGTCGCTATGTTAAAAGTAAGTATTTAACTTTGGTTGATCGGGACGAGCCATAAAGTTCTGTAGAACTCAGTATATGCTATCGTCCTATGTAACAATTTACACAACAAGGTCACACATAATCATCGATGTTGTAATAATTTTTTGCTCGCATAGACTTGTTCTCCAATCTCCACGAGAGAAAGGCGAACTTTTTCGTGTAGTTGTCTGTTATAGCTGCCCTAACTATGCGGTCGCTTTGCTATCGGTAGGATGTTAGTATTTCTGGGCGGAATGGGAATGCAGCTGCACGGCCTCAGCTAGTGTCATCAGCTGAGACCGTGCATGACAGCTTCGCGGCAAGCGTTTTTGATGTCGTTTTGTGCAAAAATGTACTTTTACTTAAGAAAGTATATTTTCACCTTGTCACGGCCTTTAAAATTACCTAACATCTAATGGTGTGCGATTGCGGACATGTTCTTCTAGTGAGTAGCAGACTCACAACCCGTCATAACCTAAGTGGTGCGGAAGGGATTGCTTATCCCTCTTTCGTGTTGGGTGCTCCCACAGACGGCGGCGTTCTTCTACTTTCGCAGGTCTCAAATGGGGAAGATTTCGAGGCTCTTTCCTCGTTTAGACGATGGCGATTTGTTAGTCGCCGAGGCAGCAGGTGGATAGTCGGGCAACGTCCACGGCCCACAAGAAGAATGGCCTCACAATTGGTGCATATACGTATAAGGTGTCCAAACTATCAGAACGCGTAGAGATTGTGAACGTTTATTATAAAAGAGGAGACTCTGTGCAGGCATGCTGTTCGTGCAATTTTCGGTCGACATAACCGGCCTTGTAAGAACACCATTCGTAAACATGTGCAAAAATTTCACCGGACAAGTTCCGAACGCGATGTGACAAGCCGTGGAAGATCACGGAGCGCTCATTTGGCTAAAAGCATCACCGCTGTACACGACAGTGTGGAGCATTTTTCGGAATCATCGGTTCGGCGACGTGTCTAACAACTAGCGCAACTAAACCTAGTGTATTTTGAGGTTCGATCTAGGACTATATTGAGTTGATCCATAAGTCCGTTCGGAAAGTTATTTGCAACGATTGCGCAGACCCGGACAAAGACGAAAATTGTTGAGAGAAGGTTGTTTTTTACGTGGCTGTAAGAGCAGACTTGCATTGTATTATAACGTGAAATTTGCCGAATATCTAACTTACGCGAACTGTAACGCTCGAGTGAAAATATTAGAGTTAAATGTGCTCGTTCAGTATTAAGTGCTGGTTTATTGCCAAAACGAAAATAGTGCAACCAAGTCGCAACTAAGATATGTAGAGTGTATGGCGGAAAAGCAGTAACATATATGACAGTTCGAAAATGTTTCGTCCGATTTAGAAACAAAGGCAATTTTAACGTTAACGACCGAGACCGGCCCGAATGCCCCAGTGACAGTAATCACGGCCTCATTAACAACAATAGTCGAACCAAACCCACACTTGTCGCTGCGCGAGATCGTGGCCATTGTCAACGTACCATAGACATCTGTTCAAAAGCATCTCTTTGTCGAGGGATTCGTCAGCAAGCTATATGTATAGGTTTCGCACGCGCTCAGCAAACGCCAACTGGAGAAGCGTGTGCTAGTGTGCGATCAGCTTCTAAAAAAAAGAAAAAGGATCGCCCTTTTCTTCGCACCTTAATGACAGGGGATGAGAAGTGGATACTATATGAGAAAATTGTCCGCAGATGGGCGTAGCTTAAAAAGGAAGTGGGCCTTAAGGAACTGCAAAGCTCAGATCCCATACAAGGAAAGTTTTCAAGTCAAGGAATTTAGTTGGGGTATTTTGCCACATCCTGCGTAGCCCTGACCTTGCTACATTAGACTACTATTCGTTTCGGTTCGTTCAAAATTCCCTTAATGGCAACAAATTCGATTCTTTGGATGATGTTAAAACATATACAGACTACTGCTTCGGAAGCCCGGGCTCCTCCTTCTGGAGGGATGGAATCATAAGCTTGCCTGAACGTTGGGTTAGGGTTAGGCACTTGAACAAAATGGGCAATACCGCATTCAATAACCGCCTTTGTAACAACATGTGTGTCTTTAAAAATATGCGGGAAATCCGAACGGATTTATGGATCAACTTTACATATATGTATATATATATATATATATATATATATATATAGGCGAGAAGAATCGAGATCAAATCATGGGTAAGTAGATTAATTAATGAATGGGCAGGTGAATCGACAAATAGGCGATAGAGTAGATGATCTAACGGACGAACGAATAGATACATGAATTGATGAACTAACAGTTGGTTGAATGCTTAGCGTACGTTTGAACTTGTTCTGCATTTCCACGTTTGCTGCTGCTGCTGCCGCTGTTGTTGCTGCTTCTGTTTCTTGGTCCAATTCCTGTTTTCCTTTTTGTGTTTTTTTTTCCATTATACGTTTCTCCCTTTTCTTCTCTTTTTTTGGTTTTTTTAGACACTGAATCGCATTGCGACGGCGGTAGCAGGCGCTTATCGTGGGACGGGCGCCGCGGAGGACAAACCTGGTCACCTGCACGACAACTGATAATCGCTGACGACTGATTGTTGTGCTGCGGCTTCATCTGTTGGCGACGGTGGTACTGTTGCTGCTACTGACATGATCGTTGTCAGGCGCCGATGCCAGGCCAAGAAGAAGAAGCCTCAGTACTTTCTATCTTGAACGTGGAGAAGAGTGAGTGAGTGAGTGAGGTGGATGGTGATGTTGATTTTTCTGAGAATTGGGGGGGAGGCGGATATCAACTACCATGGCGATAACAACAACAACAACAAATACAACAATATCAGCAGCAACAACAACAAAAACAACAATATCAGCAGCTTCAACAACAAAAACAACAATATCAGCAGCTTCAACAACAACAAAAACAACAATTTGTGCAGCAACAAACAACAACAACAACAACAGCAACATCAGCAACAAAACAACAGCAGAAGCAACAACAAAACAACAACAACAACAACAACAACAACAACAGCAGGAACGACAACAACAGCAACAATAACATTGTCGACCGACATCGAGCGACAAATCGTCGCTTCACCGCCTCGTCATCGTCTTCACTTGTTCCCGAGCTCCGAGGACTCGATCGACAGGTTGAATGCATTCCTTACTCACCGTCATTATTGTCATCATCACCATCATCATCCTCATCACCATCAGCAATATTGTAGCTGCTTTTGCTGTTGACAAAGGCGTTGGCGACTACGACGACGGCAGCTATTCAATAGGGAGGGATGATGGAGAGATGAGCAATGACCACAACGGCAACGTAGAGAAAACAAAGAAAAACAGCGAACAGTGTCTTAAGCAACACAGTCAGCAAAACAGAGAGAGGGGGGGGGCGGGGGCGGGAAAAGGGGAAGGGAAACAGGGGAGGCGGGGGGGGAGAACGAAAGCAAAGGTCGAAAGAGGAACAAAACGACGCCAAGGTGAAGGAGGAGGAAGAGGAGGAGGAGGAGCAAGAACAGAAGAAGGCAAATGAGAATAAAACAGATAGAGAAGATCGATAGATGATAGTAGGTAGGTTGATAGATACTAAGATAGGAATGAGGGGAAGGACGGACGGACGGACGGACGGACGGGCAAACGGGGGTCGAACGGGCGGCCGAAGGGGAAGTCGGGAGCCCCTTGGAATGTCATGGACGGAGGCGGCACAGCGGCGGTAACGGCAGCCGTGACGGCGACAGCAGAACGGTGCGTTGCCGCAGAGTCGGCTGCTGACGAGAAGGAGGATGTTGTTGTTGTGGTTGTTGATGTTATTGCGGACGTTGTTGGCGTTGCTGTCAGATTGCCGTTCGTAGACACACAGAGACACCGTTGATCTGTGGTGGTGGTGGTGGTGGTAGTAGTGGTGGTGGTGCCGTCGCTGCTGCTATTGAGGCTGCTGGTGGTGGCACTGCCGCGCGCACGGGCCGGCGGTCCGGGCGAGTTGTTCGCGCACACCTGTGTTGTTACCTTTAAGTCGCCGAGCCAACGGCAAACGGCAATCGCAAGAACGGTCGACAACGACGAACCGGGATGCAGAGGTAGGCGAACGGGCGGCGGTGGCGGGGGGTGGAGGGGGTCGAACCGTGGGGAGAAGGCGAGTTCCTCCAGGTAGTAGCGAGCAACTAATCCAACGGTAGTAATGTCATCGTCGGCGTCGGCAGCGGCGGCAATGGGCTTCGACAACGGTGAAGGCAGAAGCGGCGACCGTTTTAGCAGCAGCAGCAACAACAATAACAACAACACAAGCAACAACAATAACAACAACAACACAAGCAACTGCAACAACAACAACAACAACAGCAACAGCAGTCGACTATGGTGACGTAGACGGCGCGCATTGCTGAGACGGAGACGATAAATCCGTAAGTAAGATCATGGCATTTGCTGCTGCTGCTGTTGTTGGTGTTGTTGTTATTGCTGTTGCTGCTGCTGCTGCGGTTGCTGTTTCTGATGCTGATGTTGGTTGGTGCTTCATCGTTAGGCGCATTCCGTAACACGACGTCGCCGCCCCGCCGCTGCTGCTGCTGCTGTGGTCGTCGTCGTCGTCGTCGTTGTTCTATGTACGGTTTGTTGGCCGCCGCTAAACGATTGGCCTTGCTTGCCGTTACACAGCCACTTGCCGCACATGCCGTCACAGTAGTGGCAGCAGCAACAATAATAATAAAAATAATAATAATAAGAAGAAGAGTACAACAGCAATAACAATAATAATAACAAGAGTACAACGGCAACAACAATAATAATAACAAGAGTACAACAGCAACAACAATAAAAATAACAAGAGTAAAATAGCAACAACGATTACAACAAGAGTACAACAACAACAACAGCAACAACAACAGTAATAATAACAACAACAACAACAACAACAACGACAGTAACAACAGCAACAACAGTAATAATAATAACAACAACAACAACAACAACAACGACAACAGTAAGGACTGCAAGTGAGTTGAAACAGACACACGGACGGACCACCAATGGATGCGATGTGTAAATATGGGCGAAATTCCCAGTTTTTAGTTTGCTTTGCTCGAAAGACGATCGAGGCCTGTCACCTGCAGTTGGTGTTTTTGTCTCTCGTTCCCTTCTTCTTGCGCTCTTACTGTTTTTAATTCTTTCTCCATTTCGTTCGTTCTTTGTGTCCAAGTCTTTACGTTATTTGTTTCGTTCGTCAGAAAAAAAGAGGCAAGACGGGACGAAAGAAGAACCCGCGCGCGAGAGAAAGACACAGAACCGAATCTGCCGAAGTGGTACTCGACATACCTGCAAACGAACATACGTGTCGGGCAGAGACACCCTTACTAATTCCCATACACACAAAAAGAACACAATCGTTTTTACAGCATCACGGGTATTGTTCATACAAAATTCACATTACACTACTGCACACGTGTTCATCATACACAAACCTCGAAATCGGCATTCGTTTTCCTAACTTAATCTTGAACAAATACAGAATATGTACATATGTGGAATATGCATTGGACATCCCGGAACTATCACCACCGACCCGACACCCAAATAGCTATCTAAATAATAGACACGATTGTGAATACCTACACATATTTATACACACTTACATTTATACATATACACACATGCGCACAGGTGTATATGTATATATATATATATATATATATATATATATATATATATATATATATATATATATATTGCTGTATACATACGAGGGCCAATGGCTGCTGATTCTGTTGCTGCTGCTGCTGTTGTTGCCTGGATTCCTTTCTGCTTCTTCTTCTGCTGGCGCGCCCAGGTGTGCGGAGCAAGCAAGGTTTGACAGCGTGGAGAAGCTGTGCGCGTTTATAGCAACGACGAGAACGACCAGTGACAACGACGGCGGCATCGACGGTGGCAGCAACTGCAACAACAGCAGCTACGACAACAACAACAACTACGACAACAAAAACAACAGCTACGACAACAACAACAGCTACGACAACAACAACAGCAGCTACGACGACAACAACAACAACAGCTACGACGAAGACAACAACAACAACAACAACAGCTACGACAAACACAACAGCAGCTACGATAACAACACTACGACAACAACAACAACAGCAACAACAACAACAACCAGCTACGATAACAACAACTACGACATCAACAACAACAGCTACGACAACAAAAACAACAGCTACGACGACAGCAACAACAACAGCTACGACAACAACAACAACAACAGCTACGATAACAACAACTACGACATCAACAACAACAGCTACGACAACAAAAACAACAGCTACGACGACAGCAACAACAACAGCTACGAC
Source organism: Dermanyssus gallinae (assembly GCA_003439945.1). Classification (NCBI taxonomy): domain Eukaryota; kingdom Metazoa; phylum Arthropoda; class Arachnida; order Mesostigmata; family Dermanyssidae; genus Dermanyssus; species Dermanyssus gallinae. Next base: position 16,759 of record QVRM01006640.1, read on the forward strand.
AACAACAACAACAACAGCTACGATAACAACAACTACGACATCAACAACAACAGCGACGACAACAAAACAACAGCTACGACAACAACAACAGCTACAGAAACAACAACAAGCTACGACAACAACAACAACAACAGCTACGACAACAACAACAACAGCTACGACAACAACAACAACAACAGCTACGACAACAACAGCTACGGACAACAACAACAACAGCTACGACAACAACACAACAACAACAACAACAGCTACGACAACAAGAACAACAACAGTTACGACAACAACAGCTACGACAACAACAACCTTGTCTTCAGGGGCAGCAACAACAACGCTCAGGGCTACACCGGCCTCATCCCGCTTAATGCAAGCGTGGTCAACTTCCGACGAATGAACTTGGCGGTCCCTACTTAACAACATACGCTCCTGCCTCTGCTATTGAAACTCAACTCTGTCTATTCATATCTCCAATAAACAATTGCTCGTCATTTGCCCCTCCTCGCTTCCTCACTGTATTGGAGTATATGCGAATCGTGAGGCTACTTGTTAGTCCGATTTAAAAACACCGCGTGTTTTTTGTCAAAATAAAAAAGCTTTTATACAAAATAGTTTACCTTCTAATTATTGCTAGAATTACGCCTCTTGCAGACGTAGCATCCTCCCTACAAATGGCTGTCTACAAAGTCTGCTTGGCAGCTACCCTCAGAGACAAACCAGGTTAAAATCCTCAGAGATAGTGCGTGTAACTACTTTAGTAGCCTTACTGTCTTGGCTTGGGGACTAGTGCGCTAGTCATGGTTGTCATCTACCGGGGTGTCGCCGGTTCGATCCCTGTTGTTGATCGAATTTTCTTTGAGCGATGCTCATTGAGAATAGATGATAAACCACACCGCTGAGAGTCAGCGGCCATGCTGCCACAAGGACTGTTAGGGAAACCCTAGATATCTTAACATGTCCGGCCCTCGGTGCATTGAAGATATACCTCAGGTTAAGTTCCAAGCCCGTTGGGGACGGAGGATAGTCTAGAATTAAAAAACAACCTCCTTAAAAAAATTTTTTTAATTCTAGACTGTCTTGGCTTATCACCTGTTTTAGATAGGCATTCGGCTTTGAACTTGCAATTTGTTAAGTCAATCCAGGAGCGGTTGATTGTCCAGGTGAACAACATTAAGGAGTAGGCGCGACTGAGAGCCGCGATCGATCCGATGATCCGATGGGGTCATTCCCTCACAGCAGCTGGGAACGATGCCGGACAATACCACACTCCGCCTCGTCTGTGATCTGTGTTTGGGAGCAATTAGTCTGTTTCGCACATAACTGTGCAAGATGTGACCTACCAGTGTCTTCCAAGGGTGAGCATGCTCTCACCTCCTGGTAGGTTCTCAAAGCATTTGACTTTGAACGACGTAGTACACCGGGCAATGCAGTCATTCCACATTAATGCAGTCAAAGAGCCAGTCAGTCTGTCAGCTAAGAGCCAATTGCGTCCGGTCGGCCGGACTCTAGTTCTATAGAAGGTGGCTGCCTCGTGTACGACGTCACCGTTTCTTACACTTTGGACTCTTTGTATGCTCGCCATACCACCCGGAAGGTCGGAGCAGCCGCTTGCCTTGCTGAAGACCGCAAGTTGGCAAAAATCGTGGACTGGAGCAAAACTTTATCATTTAACCAATCGCCCTCAAGACATTGGCCCAATAGGAAAAATTATAAGAAGCCTTCTAACGGAGCTAAGATTCAGAGTCTTTGCGTCAACCGGCGATAGAAGGGCATGGCAGTTTTTGCCACAAGGGATATCAGCTAAAAGTCAACGCGGAAACGCTGCGTCGATAATTGGTTCATTGCCCATGGACAAAGCACTTCCTTCTCTGCCGTGGCTAAATCGAACCGGAGTCACCCATGTATGTGCAACTGAAGGACCTAAATGCATTTTATTGTCGACAAAAAAGATAGTCTACCCAATTACAGGGGTGTTATAAAACATAATAATAAGTAAGATGCATTTTATTCTCAATCTCGTTATGATTTAAAATAGGACCAATGACAACCAGATCGGTCGGCGTGTGCCTCCAGTTTAGTAATCTAGGTAGCAAGGAGGACGGATCGCATTTAACATCTCTGCCTTTATAAAGTAGCGTGATTAGATTCATCTATGCTGGGTTCGTACCGTGGTAGCAGAGAATTCCCCACAACGATGATATATTATCTGCCATATGCCATATCTGCCATAAAGTCAATCTCCTACTCACCAGACCATTTTACACCTAAACCTGTTCTGCATTTCCACAATGTTTTTTCAGCTTAATTAGCAGTACAACAGTTTTTCTTCGAAAGTTTGACTTATGATCATGTGGTTTCCGTGTGACAACTCCTTCTGCCTTGTTAGATGTCCCTATCCAACGGCGTTTTTTCTTCAGTGGCTCAATGTATAAAACATTACTGAATAATCCTTTGTGTGCCCTTTGTGCCTTTGTGTGCCCCCTGTTTCAGCCTCCCATTAAGGCGATCTGTGGCGACTAGCGCTAGGCACAGTTTTATTTCCGTAGTTCGTCGCGACCGCCAGTCCATAGTTTCTAGATCCACTAGCAATCGAGCTGTCCTCGGCGCCGAAAAACGATCTACTAGCATTTGAGTGTCAGCTCTAGCAGCTGTGTTATGATAGAGCAGGCTCGGGCTGAGACTGTTCTTAGTGCATTCTGCTACAGTTGCTGTTGCGTCCGCTGAACTCACAGGTATGGCAGGGCACGGGTACGGCCCACTTGGCTGTTGCTTGGCCATTGTGGCCGACGCTATTGCTATTGCGAGACACCGAAGCGCTAGGTAGACGACAGGTATGTATAATACGTAGGAACGCTGCTAGGTGGTAGTCACGGCAAGACGATCCGGGAGGCGATGCTGAATGACAGGGAGGGAGAAGATCAGTGCTGATCGTCGTAGGGCGACGTAGGGGAAATAGGGCGAGGTGAATAAAACGTGGGCGCCGCGCTAACATTTTTTTCCGACGCTGACGAGAAACAGACAAATCGTAAGTGGGGAGGACGGGGGGGGGGGCGGGGAGGAGGAGGAGGCCGCCAAAGAGATGCGAGAGCGAGTGGCGTTTAGCTAGTGGAGTGATTAAACTGGTGGGTAGATCGAATCGTCGTCGTCATCGTCATCATCATCACCATCACCATCACCATCACCACCACCGTTGTCGTCGTCGTTTTTTAAGTCAAGGCCGAAAGAAAAGGTGCCCCAGGGGCTTCGAGCAGACTAAGAAGGCGCCGGTGGGCGAGTTGGGCTAAAACAGACGTAGGGGGGACATCTGGGGGGGAATTGAGTCCACGAGTCAAAGCGTTGCTAGCGACATTGCTTAAGATGATAACAATGATTCAGATAATGCGTAAATAGGTAGACAGACGCGCAGTTGGTGATGCGGTGGCTAGTGGGCGCTAGTTCGGTGAAGGCGTCTGCCGTTGTTGCGGCTGTTGTTGTTGTTGTTGTTGTTGTTGCTGGTAATGGTTCTTGTCGTCGCCGCCGCCGTTGTTGTTATTGTTGTTCTTGTTGCTGCTGCTGCTGCTGATGGTAATGTTCTTGTTATCGCTGTTGTCGTTGTTGTTGTTGGTATTGTTGTTGCCCCTGTTTGATTTTTGTATGTGTGCACGCGCGCGCGAGTCTGCGTGCTTTGGGTGTTTTCGTACGCCTCGAGTGCCTCGACAGCTGTGCCAAGCCCACTTTCGCTGGCCACATGAGGTCTTGCTCGTCGTCGCTGATCGTCGGCGAAGAGCTTGCTCGCTCCAACAAAGGCTCCCCGATGGTCGCCTTACTCGTAGAGCCAGTAGTAGTAGTAGATCGGTTGGTGGGTTGGGGTTGGTCGTAATATAGGTAGGTGTTCGGCCGTTTGGGTCGCGGTTGTGCCCTATTTGACGCGCGGCGATTCTTTGTTCCGACCGTCGTCGCTGGCCATTCGGTCGTAGCCCGTCGTCGCGTGCACTGCTGTACGGCGGCGGCGGCGCGCGGTATTCGCGTGTACGCACGGCCATTCCTATGAGCCCGCGTTACGCGTACGTCGATGGCGGGCGTGGGGCGGTGCCAGAGCCAGCAACGGCAGCAGCAGTGGCGACGCCTCCAGCAAATTATAACGATGTGCCTCTCTTCGTCGCTTTCGTTCACTATCATGTTCTTATTGTTGCCCTTGTTGACTTGGACACAGGGCAAGGTAGATGGTTCTGATGTCTGTTTACGCCACACGAAGCAACAACAGCAACAACAACAACAACAACAACAACACCAACAACAACAACAACTACAACGATGCTGTGATGCTATAAACAGCAACAACAACGCCAACGCGAAACACAACAAAAGAATGGCAACGATCGCAGGAGCGACGACGACGACGACGACGACAACAACAACAACAACAACAACAACACTATGGGTAACCATACAAGAGCATTGATGAGCGCACCTGTGATAAGCGAACGGTTGGTTAAGTAGTTAGTTAGTTAGTTCGTGCGTTCGTTCGTTTGTTCGTAGTGTAAGATAGGGGTTTGCCAGCCGTTAGTTATTGTTGGCTAGTTAAAGGTCTAGTCGTCTTGGACGTCGCTAGAGGCCAAACCGATCGACGCCGGCAACAGCCACAGACTGAGAGAGACAGTAGGCAGTTAGGCCGGGGGTAGCGAGGCAGGCGGCAGAGAGGGAGGAGTTACGGTGCTCGGGCATAGCCTAAAACGGATCAGCGGCAAAGACCACGTTCAAGATGACACCGAATGGTAACAGTGAAGAGCTGACGACGACGACGATGGCGACTACGATAGTAGAAGAAGATCGAGCGATCCAGCACGTGGCGATGCACACATTCCACGCCATGCCGTAGTAAGTAGGTTGGGCTGCTACCGAAAGATTGTGGCGGCAGCACGCAGCGCAGCAGGTTTTGCCGCGCGTATCCTACGGTGACAACTACTACTTCGACGACGACGACAAAACCAACGACAAAAAAACAACAACGACAGCAGCAACAACAACAACAGCAACAACAACAACAACAACAACAACAACAACAACAACAACAACAACAACAACAACAACGACGACAACAACAGCAACAAAGACGACAACATTGGCGAGTGCGAAAGCAATGGAGGTGGCGACAAGGACGAACAGATAGCAACAATAAAAACAACAACGACGACAACAACAACATCCACGAGAATAGCGAAAACAACAACACATACGAAGACGACAACGACAACCGCAATCAATAGACCAGCAGTGTTTAAAGCGTCGAAAATACCGTTGCTTGGGCTGCTGTGCTGTTTAGCTGATGTTGCGGCGTTTACCACTACTACTACTACTACTACTACCGATAAAGGCCATCTGTATGTCGTTCCCTGCGAGAATTGTCATTGTTGTTGTAGTTGTTGCTGCTGTTACGGTGGCTTTTGTTGTCATTGTTGTTGTTGTTGTTGCTGTTATTGTTATGATTGTCACTTTGGTTGTTGCTACTACTATTGTTGTCGTTGCTGCTACGGTGGTTGTTGTTGTTATGATTGTCACTTTGGTTGTTGCTGTTATTATTGTTATCGTTGCTGCTACGGTGGTTGTTGTTGTTGTCATTGTTGTTTGCTATTGTTGTTATTGTTGCTACTTTGGTTGTTGTTGTTGTTGTTGCTGCTGCTGCTACGGTGGCTGTCGTGTTTGTCGCGTATGAACGAAACGTAGCAACGAAGAAACAGATGGCGACTAGCCGGGAGTGGCCGGGCAGGGGCAGCGTGTCAGCAGACCCTCAGTTAAGGTAAGGCAACAGCAAACTGCTAGCTAAAACGAGAGGACAGCAGGCAGGCGCACCTTTCACTTTCGGTCGTCACTCACCGCCGCACGATTGCACGATTACACGCCGTAACTCGTCCCGTAGCTCGTCAACACGAGAAACAAGTCGGCATAGAACAAGAAAGCAAGAAAGAAAAACGCTGTTATGCTACATAAACGGAAAACAGTCAGCAGAAACAACAACAACAACAACAACAGCAACAGCAACAACAACAACAACAACAACAACAACAACAACAACAACAACAAACAACAACAACAACAACAACAACAAACAACAACAACAACAACAACAACAACAACAACAACAACAACAACAACAACAACAACAACAACAACAACAACAACAACAACAACAACAACAACAACAACAACAACAACAACAACAACAACAACAACAACAACAACAACAACAACAAAAGTAATTACTACAGTAACAGGTGGCAGAATCGAAACCCGCAAACAGAAGGGTGGAACGAACGAAAGTTCTCTTCACTTTGCTAGTTAGCGGTGTTTTTGTTGTCGTCGTTTGTAGTGATAGTGGAGATGTTGTTGTTGTTGTAGTTGTTGTTATTACTGCTGCTACTGGTTACTGATACGTCGACACGAAACGGACTTCATTGACGTGACTGAAGTATCGTAGTGGGGGCACCGCCCGCCATTCCATTCTTCTTCTTCTGCAACATGCTGAATGCCCGTCTCGCCCACCTTAGAATCTGATATGGGCATACAACCACCGCCTTATAACACCTCGCCTTATGATTGTGACACTATGAGAGGATGATGATGATGGTGGTGGTGATGATGATGATGAGCATGCTCAGCACTCAGATTCATTCACCATCGACAATCGCAAAGTCACCGTGTCAATGGCACGGTGTCTTTGTTGCTTACGAAGGCGCGCAAGTGAATATGTGCGTCGTATTTGTACGTATATGTGTGAGCTCGGTGAAGTGGGTGTCTGGGTGTATAGGAGCTATTGGAGAGAATAACAAAACTGCATGGTGTCTGTCAGAGCACGAATAGCAGATAGCATGTGATGGGCTGTCATTTGCCTCTCGGTATGCACAGGCCGTATATGATAGTGGCATACAATATTTTATGTATAATATAATCTGTGCCCTCGCCTCCAATAGTTTGATTCGATGATGAGAACTATCCGTCTCTTTGGAGTTACAAAGCTCATCACACAACGGCCAAGTCCATGGCATTCCATTTTACCTGTGATAGGTCGAGTTAAGACGTCGCGCCCACGACTCATAACGTCGGAGAGCCGCAAGAACCATCTGCGCCCCAAGTTCCCGCGAGCGAGATATCGAATGCACGCTCCTTTCATTCATTTATTGCAGTCTTCGTATCAATACTGCGCTTCGTAAAATGCCTATCTATAACATCGAGTAGAAATCGTGAACATATTTAGTTTGCGTGCAATCGTATCGCCCTGTGAAAAAATTTCGACAGCCTTTCGATGCCGAAAACGTCGTGACTACGACATCAGTGGAGTATCGAGACTGACTCCTTAGCCCCCCCCCCCCCTCCGCTCAATGATCTTAGGCGAGAACGCGGCTCGCTTAACCAGCCGTCGCAGGTCGAACCATTTTTTACAGGTTAAGTGGCAGCATAAAGCCGAACCCGGTGGCGTGGTGCATTCGTCTACGCCTCGCAACCGGACGAGACACAAAGGTGCGCGGGTTCAAGCCCCACGTTGCACATTTGTATTTATGGGGGTCCGTCTATGAAGCAATTCAAAAAACAGTCCCGTGGACGTTAAATCTTGGCTGAGGGTCAGCCCGGAAACTTTAAGGTAAAGTGGCAGATGTGTCAGAGAAAGAGACTTTTTACCAAAGGTTGTTTCGAGGCGTGCAACGTGGCAATGCGGTTGATGTGCCCAAGGCACTCTCATCAACTACTCGGCCTAGAGGGTCCTCGCAAAGTCTTACACAGGCGACATAAGTGGTGGTGGCGGCGGCGGCCAACTACCCGTAGATGTGTATGTGGGCAGGTATAAATAGGTATCTTGCGGTGATTGCGAGTAATTAAAGACAATATTACGACTTGTTACAGTTACCACCAGCAGTCCAGTGAAAGGGGCAGCTATGGCTAGATATGTTGCGCGACAGGTGCATATATCAAGCATATAAGGTAAAGTTAGTTCGAACACTATTGCTGGAAAAGCAATTTGTTGAGTTCTCAAGAAGAAGGCTCAAGAAAGCTAACAGTCTACGGCGGTCGAGCATGACAGCCGTCGGCAAACAACGTCAATATAAGCTATCAGCTTCTGCAAAGCTAAACCGAGCGAGATGGATTAGTGGCAAAGTCATTGCCCAAAGCATTCGGGAGTTGTGGGTTTAAGTTCTGGGAACGGCCACGAATAAATTGTTTTTTTTTCTTCACCAGACTGCTTATGTAAGCTGCTAACCCTCTACATTTTGTTTGGTTCGGCCATATAGGTCTTTTTCTCAGTGTGGGCGTATCGTCGTGGGCGGTTTTTTCAAGGGGCGGTTCTAGGCATATTCGAACCCACTTGTTTGAACCCACTTGTTGAATGGTAGGAGACTATTATATGCTAACATTTCGTATTTGCCTCTTTGACCATAATTAGCATGCTCATGCTAAACTTGGTTGGGCTTTCTCCAGCTGAGAAATGTAGCAGCAGGGCAATGTGTGACCCGATTTTAACAATCAAGGAAGAAAAAGGAATTTTGCCGGAGCTATTCTACCGAGCCACTGCTACAATATATATATATATATATATATATATGAAGAACATTACTTCACTCTACTGCTCAGCGCTAACCGATCTAAAATCGCTTGCTGCAATATCTCTTACCATACGGCTGTTGGAATGTGTCTGTCGGATCCTTGTCGACGAGTAGGGTTCCAAATGCTCTCATATGCGTAAGAAACCGTTTTTTAAATGTCTATGATAGAAGACAGGCGTATACTGTTTTCAATAATGATGGTTTTCTGGAAGCAGGAATCATATTTAGATTTTGATTTCATAACTTCCACGAATTTGTACACACATTTGTGAGACAGTGCATCCATGTCTCGAAGCACACACGTCTAAAAAGAGCCAAAGCGTTGTCATGTTTTATAGCTCTACTTTAAAGGCTTCAAGCACTGACTGAATCGCGTAAATCAGAGGACGACGAGGATATCGCATGGTATCAAATTGAGCGAATAAGCTGTTATAATATATGTATAACTATAGGCGGAAAACCATCGCCTACGGACACTTTAAAACGTTTTCTGGTAAGCGCAGTAAAATCTTTCGGTACTTAAGGTATTCTGCAGTGTGTGTTAATTGTTCGTCACTATACAATGTTTTTCTAATTTTACTCCTGGTGAAGAAGAGAGCGAATATCTCAATGTCAGCCAACAGGCTTGACTTTGGTGAGTAGAGGACGACTTCAACGACTGGTCAGTCGTTGAAGCCGTCCTCTACTCCCACTGTGAGCTCTAGGTCTCAAGCCGGAAAGACCCGTATTAATACCCTATTTTTTGTACAACTGGTGATAAACCACTAGGTATCCATCAAGCAGATGTTGGTTTAATTGAGTTCAAGCTAATCGTGCAAGATCTAATAGAGAGAGCCTTGTCATCTAAGCTTAAAGTCCTTGCATCCACTAGCAATGCGTATATTATGTTTGAGAATTATCCTCAATCACAGCTTTTACATGAGCCACAGTTTCGTCGTGCGTTTGCTGTTCTGGGGCGTCCTTCACAAGGCTCATTGTATGAATTGAAATGTTCGGTTTGAATTTTTCGTTGCCATTCGTACACACTCAGAGATGAGCCCACGCCTAGGAAATGAAATACTTTCGGCACTTAATCCTCGCTGTATGTTGTGAAAAAAACGATACGCAGATAACGCTATCCGTTAGTGGATACAATTCCTAACCCCGTCTCTACCACGTAACACAGAAAAACGGGTGCTTACACCCCACGTGCTTACACCTTGCCCCTGAGGCCTGAAGATAAGACCTACTACACAACGGTTTGCCTCGGCTCTTGTTGTGTCGTGTTATCTTTTTCATGTGACTTAATTCTAAGCAGCAATTGCGACGTGTAATCAGGTAACTCAGTCGATAACCTACACCTTGTAATGTCCAAAAACGCGAGTACATATTTAAAGAAACATTGATCGTGCTAAAGTATTTTGTTAACCGTATTGCAACCCCACGAGAAGGTGTCAGCCTTTGTTTGTCGTATGATTTATAAATGATGTCAAATTACATTTATGTGACAATTGAAAACTGTCGTTTACTGACAATACACGTGACACGAATGTATAATAATAATAATAATAATAATTATTATTATTATTATTATTATTATTATTTGCAATTTTTTTATTCTATTTTATAATAGTTTATTTATTCATATAGCTTCACTATGTCAGCACTTTGGAGTGGACATTATTATTATTAGTTGTTACGGATGCAGTTTGTAGTATCGTACGTTTTACTGACATCGATTGGCAAATTCCTCTTGAACGTGTTGTGTCGTTGTTATTATTATTATCATGAACATCATGACCACCACCGTCATCATCATGACCAGAATCTTCGTCTTTACCGGTGCTGTGGCCGCAACCGCCGCTTGTTGTATCCACCAACAAACATCGCTTTGCAGACAAACAGACAGACAGAGAGATACGCTTTGCAGAGCCAAACATAACGGCGCCCTAAAGTCCACATCCGGCAGATTTCGAAGCGCAGCATCTTGTCGCACCAATTGTGTAGAAGTATAAACGTATACAGGTATTCTGCGCCTCTGGCTGACATACCTCAACTCACTGGCAGGTATCGTGTATGTATAAGTAAGCGGTAGTGAGTGTGTGTGCCCACATGTATATATATATATATATATATACAGGAATATACACTGATACAAATGGGCAGATTCTCATACACACGTGCGCATGAGAATCTGGCCATTTGTGTATGTGTGCGTAATGCGACGCCGCGCAACTTTAAATGCCGAACACCACGAGCATCATCACCGGGTTTCGAGATCCGGGAGAACCATCCTGAGCCAGCCAGCCCTCACCAACCGGTGGCTGCCGTCTCAAGAAGCTATTTGTAAGCCAGCGATCAACTAAACTGCTACTGCTGTTGCTGGTAATGATGATCTTCAGCAGCGTGGCAACAGTGGCCAGCAAAATGCCGTTATCTCACCCTCGGTACAGTTTCCCCATGTGTCTTGCTCTTGCTTGTGTCGTTGTCGTTATGGTAGTTGTTGTAGCGGTTGTTGTTGCGATTGTTGTTGTTGGCTCGAGTTCAAAATTCACCGCTCTGCGCTACCATCCGGCTGCTAGGCCGGTGGCAGCGTTACGGCGGCCACGGTTGATTTGTCGGCTGCGGTCGTGGTGAAAACGACGATGACTGTGGTGGTGGTGAGCGGCTGTTATTGCGCTCAGACGAACAGGCCAGCTCAGATTAACCAGTCAGTCGCTATTGGCGCGTCGAGCGTCGAGCCGCGGCAGGCGACGGCCGACGCGAAAACGTGACGCTTTACTAATAATGGCTGCTACGATCTTCGGTGGTCGGTAGCTTCACCGGTCCAACTTTCGTTCTTTGTCGTTTCTCCCCTCCTCATTCTTCTCCTCCTCCTTGTCATCCTTGCCTCCTTTGCTTCGCTTCTCCCGCTCCCCCATTCCTCATTCCCCGCCCCCCTCCCCCGCCTCCGCACCCCCCCCCCCGCCCCGGCCGCACGCACACAGGTGCGGGAAAGCGTGAGCATTCCAAGGGGCGCAAAATCTGACCGTGTTCTCTGTTCGTGCGACGACTTCTGCTTATCCATGTGTCTGCGGTTGTTGTTGTTGCTGCTGTTGTTGTTGTTGTTGTCGTCGTAGTCGTCGTCTTGGCTTGTTCCTTCTCCTTCGTGGTTGCTGTGGCTTTTTCCTTCCTATCGCTGTGGTGTGTATCGTTCATAGTCGTCGATGGGCCGGTCGACCGTCATGATGATCCTTCTACGATGCCTCTCTCCCTCCCTCCCTTCTTCGCCCCCTCCTTCCCTGCTACCCCCGACGCCCCTCCATAAAGCTTACCTACGCTCTACGCCCCACAGCTTTCATTAGCCGAGCATTGCTATTGTTGTTGTTGTTGTTGTTATTGTTGCAGCTGTTGTTGTTGTTATTGTTGCAGCTGTTGTTGTTGTTGTTGTTGCAGTTGTTGCTGTTGCAGCTGTTGTTGTTATTGTTGCAGCTGTTGTTGCAGTTGTTGTTGCCGTTGTTGTTGCTGTTGTTGTTGTTATTGTCGCCGTCGCAGTTGTTGTCTTTATCATTGTTGTTGTTGTTGTTGACAAGTTGTCAACCTGTGGTTGTTCTGCTGAACAGCTGAAACACAACCGAAGTTTGTCGCAGTCGTTGCCGCTAGTGTCGCTAACAACTCCATCTCCAAAGGCGTCATCTCTTCAATTTGTATTCCTCTCTCTCTCTCGTTCACTCTCTTCGCATGTCCTCTTCTCTTCCTGAGGCTCTCTCTTTTCCTCCGTCCTTCCCTCGCGAAAGTGAGGTTTTGTCTTGAATCTTAAGGACGACAACGCCGACGCTAACAATAATGACGACGACAACAACACAACAGCACAGGCGGCTGTCATTCATCCGCCATCGTTCTGCTCGCTTACCTTTTGTGGAGAAGCAGGCGGCGGCGGCCGACTGCCCCGGTGTCTCCGTTATTTTTGTTGTTGCTGTTGATATTGTTGCAGTTGTTTCTGTTGTTGTTGTCATCGTTGTTGTTGTTGTTGTTGCTGCTGCTGCTGCTGCCTCTGTTGTTGCTTATATTATTGTTGTTATTGTCGTCGTCGTCGTCGTCATTGTTCCTCTTGTTGACGCTGTTCGGTCTATTTGTTGCCAGTGGCTGGACCGCTATGTACGAGCGGTGATGGCAGTAGCCTGGTGATGATGACTACTATGGCGGCGTTGTGGTTTACGTGGACGGTATTTCGGTGGCGACAGCAGCAGCAGCAGCAGCGGTGTCAGCGGTGCGGCCACGATCACCACCGCCAGCCATCATCACCGCCACCACCACCATTGTAATCACCATTACCACCACCACCACCACCACGACCTCCACGGTCAGATAGATCGAAAGCTGAACGAACAGACGACTGACTGGACGATTGACCACCAACTCCCCGACCCCGACCGACTCACCAAGCGATGATCCATCGATCGATGGGCCCAACACGACCGTTTTCGCCAGACGACCGCCGACGACAGGCGCACAGCCGCCGTCGTCGTCGTCATTGTCATATGTTGCCAGAACACGGTGATGGTGTTGTCTTTATCGTTGTTGTTGTTGTTGTTGTTGTCGTTGTTGCAGTTGTTGCTGTCTTTATCGTTGTTGTTGTTGTTGTACGGGCGCTACTCTCTTGTGACTCGTGTAGGCTCGATAGTCTAGCGACCATGCTTAGCTGTCTGTCTGTCTGTCTGTGTGTCACTGTGTGTAGAGATCAATCTGTCGGTTGTCGCTACTGAGCGTGCCGTTGTTACCAGTCGTCAGTTCACCGCCGACGCCGACACCGACACGGATAGACGTTGCTGTAACAACCAACAGGATAGACGCAGCAGCACCAGCACCAGCAAATAACAAAGAGAGAACTTACAATGAGAGTGAACGATCACAAACATGCGAGAGACAGAGAGAGAGAGAGCGAGAGAGAGGGGGGACCTCAGGAGATAAAACGGAGAGAGAGCGAGAGAGAGATGACAAGTACTGAGGAGGTTTTCCGTAGCAGGCGCGAACACCCCGTCGCCGCCGCCGCCGCCACGACCTCCATCATTAAAACCAGCAAGAGCATCATCATCATCATCATCATCATTATCATCATCAGCAATAGCCCCAATCGAAGTAGTAACAGCAGTTACGGCACGAGGAGAAGAAGGCTGATTTCTTTTCTTTCTTCCCTTCTTCTTCTTCTTCTTCTTCTTCTCCTGCCTGTTCTTCTTCGTCGTCGTCGTCATCGTCGTCGTCATCGTTGTCAGCTTCGTCTTTTCAGCTTCTCTCACTGTCTATGGTGGATTTTCTCTATCTCCCCCTCTCTCTCTTGTTTGTATCTATGTCTTGCTTTCGCTCTCGCTTCGTCATCGAAGGACAGACGAAGGAGGTGGTGGTTCATGTCGTGGTTCTGCGTCTTTCGACGATGCAGGTGTAGACTCAGACAGTCGGCGCCATTGTGGAATCCGAGAATGAATCACCACAGCCGCCACCGCCGCCGCCACCGCCGACACCGCCGCCTTAGCCCCAGCCCCAGACCCAGCCGCCCCTGCCGCCGCGGTCGCAGCAAGCGAGTCAGCCGCCAGCCAGCCGGGCGGGCGGGCGGGCGGACGATTGGGCAGGTAGACTAAAGTGGTTGCTCTTGATCTGCTACTGCTGCTGCTGCTGTTGTTGCTGGGGGTGGTCGTGATGATGAATGGTGATGATGGGGGTGATGGATGATGATGATGGTGGTGGTGGCGGCGGCGGTGGTGTCTTCTTCTTCTCACCTCGTCTCGTTCACGTGTGGGCAGCAACAGCAACAGCAACAACAGCCGGTAGCCTACAGACAGGCAAACAGGCTGTTCGCAGGCTGGCCTACCTATGTAGCTACCTGGCGGGCCGGCAAGACAGTGGCGCCGGTGGACGGCATTTTCATTTCTTCATCACGGTAACCTCTCTAGGCATCGGCAAAAATCATACGCTTCACCATCGTCGTCATCATCATCATCATCACCACCGTCATCATCATCATCATCATCATCCGTTCAGTCACTATCATCATAATCAATAGCGGCAATGGCAGCAGCAGCAATAGCAACAACAACAACAACACAACAGCAATCGACAATCGAAACAGAAGCAGCACCAGAAGCAGGATGACGTAAACTGTGTGTGTGTGCGGAAGACCTTCTTCCTGTCGCAGGACAACATCAACTACGATGAAGACGACAACAACAACAGCAACAATAACAACAACAATGACAACGGCAACAGCAACAACAATGAGGACAACAACAACAACAAATTGACGACGAAACCAAAAACCGGAGCAATCAGGCCAACAACAACAGCGGCAGCAGCAGCGGCCGCGTCGACATCAACAACCGCAATAGAATCTGCAGCAACAACAAAATTACCAACAACCGCGAGAGCAGCAAACCGCACTAACAAAAACAACAACAACAACAACAACAACAACAGCAACAACAATCATAACCAATGAAACACTGGATAACCCCTGGTCAACTTTGATACGCTTGATCCTCGTTAACGAACGAATGAACGAAGCGCTAATGAACGGTGAAGAGACCAGGACAGGCGGCGTAATGACAGCGCAGCCCGAAATGGGTCTAAATAGCGGGCCGACCGTTGAGGGGTAAACTGGGCTGGAACTGGTAGGCTGGGGGGCGAACGAAAGGGGGGGGGGGGCAACGACAAGAACCCGCACAAGTTTGTGCGTACATAAGCACGCGTGCACGTAGCCTTCTTCAAACGAATATACCGCAACGCTGTTGTTCCATTGGTTCTTCTTCGTTATTGTTGTTGATGTTGGTTATTCCATAGGAATTACTTATCAGGGGTGCGTCGTATCGAACCGATCTGCACACAATACCGGCCGATTGACTGACTGATTGGTTGATTGATGACCAAACGAACTTGACAAGGAAGATCAGGAAATCTTTCAGAGACATATTTCTCGTTCGCCCTCTCTCGCAAATGTTTAGAGGAAAAAAAGGGAATTCGTTTCCAAAGTTGTTGTTGTTCTTTGCTTTGAAACAGAGAATTGAGACCTCAAACACCACAACTTCTCCTTACTCTTCAGTCACCATATTCTCAATTGTTCAAACTATTATTGTTATCTACGCTTCTAGTATATATATATATATATATATATATATATATATTCATACAAAATACACAGCACTAAGGTACACAATCATTGTGCTAATCCGCTCGCCGTGATAGACAACGTTTTCTTTGCTACGCATTCTGTTCGGTTTGAAGGGGGCAGCGTCTAGCTTTTATTTAGACAATACTTAAATGACGCACCTGCAGACACATAGTGTATATGTAACGTATCTCAAACATTACTTATAAAATATATACAGCAACAAGTATGCTAAATCCGTTGCAACGAACATTACGAAAGAACCTTCGTGGTGATTTTCTGGAACGGTTGTCGGGTTTTTGTCGTTGCCACTGACTTCCGTTGGCGAGACAGGAAAAGGCCGCTTTCTGGGGGATATCGGTTGCTGTACATCGGTGCTTGCTCCATTGTTGTCCGCTTCGCGATCGACAAGGTTTTTGCTACCCCATCACCCTCCCGGTTACGCTCAGCCGTCTCGCAAGATGGCTCTAAATTACAATCAATTAATGAAGAAAAAAAACTAAAATAAGGAAGTAAAGAGGAACTAGAAAACACGGCCGCATAAACGGATACGTACAAACAAAATCGGCAACACTCTGCAAACATCGATGTCGCTGGGGTTCCTATCGATTGCAGATTTTATGATATGAATTTTGCTAAAACAAAGTTTATCGTAGACTCGCCGCTCGCGTGATGATAAGGGATACTTCATTAATAACTGAAGTAATTAAACCTCCGTTATGCAGACAAATTACAATGAGTAGAGCTCCTTTGTTGCACCTGGTTAAAAAATTATATATATATATATATATATATATATATATATATATATATATATATATATATATATATATATATATATATCTATATATAATATATATATATATAACACTGTCACTCCTAACCAAGACTCTCATGCACACTAGGATTTTTAAACAGTGTCCACTACCTCCTAAAAAAGTGTGCCATATACCGCCGCACCCTATATATATATATACATATATATTAATTTCACTGTCACTCCAAACCAAGACTCCCATGGCCACTAGGATTTTTATCAATTTCCACTACCTCCTAAAAAGTGTATATATATATATATATATATATATATATATATATATATATATATATATATATTTATATATGTGTATATATATATATATATATATATATATATATATATATTATATATATATATATATATATATATATATATATATATATATATATATATATATATATATATATATCTGTATATTTCCCCTTTTGCCCGCTTATTCACCTGTTTGTAGCCTTTCCATTTCCCCCATTTTTCCACGGTTTCTCCTTTCAGCTTCTCTCATGTGCCACTTGTTGTCGACAAACCCAGCTGTGTCTTCCTCCCCCCCCGCCTCCACATCTCGAACGCGCTCGTACTTTCAGCGCAGGCACGTTTTGCCGCACAGATCTTTCTTTCGCGCTCTCTTTCTCGCTCCCGGCTGCTGGTCGTCTAGCTAAAGTCGTCCGTTTCCTCTGCCCACTGTCTCTTTCCTCTCTTCTAAGTCCAGCTTGCTGTTCTGGCCTCCGATTCTCCTCTATTCGCGCTTAACCGCTCCGACGCACTCGGCAGTTTTCTCACACTGTCACCGGCAAGTGGCCTATCTTCTAAGCAGCGGCTGATGCAGCTGTTCTTAGTGTCGCCTCTACCAGTGCTGTTAGCCTTTGTTGGTCTATGGTGTTCTGCTGTCCGGTCTGCTGTTCCCACTGTGGGCGTATGGGCTTGCATACATGCGAATGTGGTGGGCTCATGCCACTTCTAACTAGACTGCAGCTATTTGCGTCTGTCTATGTATTCACGCATCTATATCCGTGTATCCATCTATCTATCTATCTATCTATCTATCTATTATATATCTTTGTAGTTATCTAATTATCTGCTTTTCGTCCTAGTAGCCTTCCCTCTGCGTGGTCCTGCAGAAATAAGGGGAAAACGCGGACCTATATTGTGTTTCCTTCGCTCGCCCTAGCGCTTGGCCGACAGAGACCAATCTTTTACAAACAGGCCAGCCAGTTCCAGCAGCATGAACACTTAACGTCTCATTCACTGAAGCAGAGCTGTTGCTGTTGTTGCTGCTTTTTGGGGTGTGAGTTTGCTTTCAATTACCCCGGCCGGAGACACGACAAGCAACTCTGTTCTGCGGCGGCTCCATCTTCTTGAACAGCAGCGCTGAACTTTCCCACTAACCAGAGCTGACCATGATAAGTCAACGCAGGCACACACCGCCGGTTTACGAATTACGAACAGAGTACAGTCGCCATTCAGAGTTCCATGTCAGAGCGGGCCTGTAACGTGTCGACGCTCCGAGTTAATCGATGCACTGATTTTGTCGACATGAGGTGTGTTGTGGTTGTTGTTGTTGCTGCTGCTGCCGTCGTTGGTACCGGCGATGCCTTCTGGTGATGTCGTTGCTGTTGTAGTTGTTGTTATTATTGTTCTAGTTGTTATTGTTCTAGTTGTTGTTATTATTGTTCTAGTTGTTGTTATTGTTGTAGTTGTTGTTATTGTTGTAGTTGTTGTTATTATTATTATTATTGTTGCCGTTGTTGTTGTAATCCAACGCAGCTTTCTTGCTTTCATTATATCTCACCAAGATGATCATTTCATCATCTCGTCGACATCACCCGCACCGCCCGGCCGACGACCGCGTTCCCTTTATTTAGCCTATTCGGCAACAATTTTCCGAGTTACATCAAAGAGCATTGTCCTTTCTACCCGCCTTGTCGTCCCACAGATGTTTCTGCCACTCTGTGCAGCCTGTAGACCCCGCCCGCTTCCCTACCTAGGTTATTTTTGGAGATAATCACGGAATAGATAAATAGATAAAGCAAACCAGAGGAAAACAGCAAGCTGGTAGAAAAGAAGAAGCCTTGTGATGTCTGAGAATGTTGTCTTAGCCAGATAACATGGCTTTAACCAGCAGGCATTCAGCGACGCGAATTCTCTCACCGTCTTTTTTTTTTCCCCCGTTTTGCCCATAAGTTAGATCAATGAATCTGCCCAGAGCAAGCTCCGCTGCTTTGTTGATATCACTACAAATCCTTTTAATTTAAGTGAGCATAAGAGACGTGTCACTAAATCTCGTCTTTCTTTTCATATATATATATATATATATATATACACGAGAGATAGAGAAGTCCTAGAAACATATTTTTCATATATATATATAATTTTTTTGAGATTACTAGAAAATTTAAATGCACTTTACAGGAAAGCAGAATTAACGGCAGTTCAGAAAGTCAGTGGGGTTGTTGCAGGAGATGGCCAGCGTCGCCCCGACAACACCGAGGGGGCGATCTTGCCGCATGTCGACTTTCCGACCTGATTATGTAGGGCGTGATCATCGTGACATCATCGCTATCGTGACATGGCGGGCTTTTCAAATTTCAAAATTCATGCCGCTTGTTGGCATCTGTCAAAGGGAATGCTGTTGTTGTTGTTGTTGTTGTTGCAAGTCTAAGACCACCGGTCGTCAATAACAAACCGGTAAACGGACTAGTAGACCGGCGAAAATAAAACAAGAGAGCGGAAAAAAGAAGGAAAACGAGATATGCAGATTATACCAAAATCTTAGAAGAAGAACTTGAGATCAATAGAGGCACAGCGCAAATAGGCTTCATAAATATAAATTAACCAGAAGGCATACGACAAGGAGTCTATTCATTCTTGAAATTTCACCAAACATAACCACGTTTTATCTAGCCCCGGCGAGTTAGATACAAATGAATGGAACTATGAGGTGCGTGTATCATTTGTGCCACCTTTTGCAGCGTTTATTCCTATTTCGGCTGGCAAGTGTACATTACAACGTGCGGGAAAAGCTATTCTCTTATATCCATTGTGGAAGTCCAACTCTAATGTGTTCAGTTTATCTCAGTCAGCTCATTCGTTGCAATTGGTCCGTGGAAGTGGTGAAATAGCGTCCCTTAACACAAGCAGGAACATAACGTTTGACCCCACGTTTGGCCGACACGACTCGTTGTTGGCAGATTGCTTCGATTTGTGTTAGGCAAGGTGGTCGCAGCGGTGGACGACTTATTCGGTCGATGGGAGAGAAGACTGATTTTCGTAGAAACTAACGAAAAAACTAGCATGGAAATCCTCGTCGTAGCCGCTCTCTGCGTTGCGCATATATGCTAGGCCTGCTTGAAAAGCATCGCGTTCCAACGGTCGAGCGAACGGAGGGACGAACAGGCGACCCGCCGGCCGGTCGATGTCTTCGAAACGGCGCCTAACAAAGCGTACACATTATGCAAACAGTACGTGAGGCAGTACCGCATCGGCAACCGCAGTGGGAAAGTGGGAAGCAAGCAGACCAGGAATACGTGGCGAGCGTGCGCTGTCCATCCTAGCATAGTAGAGCACGGAAAGACGGAGGACACGGACGGAGGTGCGGGGGTTCTTCACGACGACGGAACAGCGGCAGTGGCGTCGTTCTCACCGCTGTGCTCACTGTGCGGAGAGGACTGCTGCAGCGACACGACAAGGTCTGACAACGAATGGCGGCTGCGGCTGCGGCAGCTGCAGCTGCAGTAGCAGCAGCACCTTCACTACCACTCGGCTTTGGTCGTCGGGTTGAGATGCTACAGCCGGGCCAGTTCTCACGGCGGATTTCGTGATGCCCAATACCGTCGCCGTCCTCCTGCGGACGGGTCCCTCCCTTGCCGCCCCCCAACTACCACCACCTCCACCACCACCACCACTGCCAAGAACATCATCCCGAACCCCATACCCCTCTCCCCCCCGCCCCCCGTCCTCAGATCGACGCTGGTAAGAGTAGCAACAGCAACAGCGGCAGCAGCAGCAGCAGCAGCAGAACTTCAACAACAACAACAGGAGCAGCCACAGAGTTTGCGGGCGGGTGGCTGGCTGCGATGGTTGCAGCAACGACTGCAGCCGACGACAACACCAGCATCCTTACATTGGGCCTTGGGCAGCGTTGTTAACGACATCGGCGACGACGACGACGACAAAGCTGAAGGTGGCGATGACTACGGAAACAACTACAACAACAAAAAGGACGACAGCGGCTACAGCAGGAACAACTACAGCTGCAGGAATAACAATAGCAGCACAGCAACAAGGAAAAACAGCAACAACAACAACACGGACAACCACTGCAGCAACAACAACAACAACAACAAAAATAGCAACAACAATAGCAGCAACAACAACACCAGCGATAAACAGCACCAACAAACTGCACACAGTCCATTAGCGAACGTTCCAACAAGAACCCCCCTCCCCCCGTCCTTTCGGTCTTCTGCGTTGTCTCCCACAGGCACCCACGACCTCTTCTACTACGTGGCAACGAACCCCTCATCGAAACCCCTCAAATGCTTGTTGTGTGGTGAGGTGCAACTGTTCTTTCCTCCGTTAGCAGGTCCGACAAGCGGCGCCCTCATAGGCCACTTATGGGTTCTCATGGCGGCGGCGCTGCAATATTGCCCTGCATGCTGAAAACTGCACCAGCTGTCTGATATTTCTCTTCGTACACTCCCACACACACGCGCACTGATCAATTATAACGATATTCTGGTATATAACTCATTCAATCAAGTATTTATTGTAGACATTTTGCTAGTTTTAGGTCACCCCATTTTCATCATTTCACCTACATTTCATTTAATTTGCGGCACAATATTTGACTTCAAAGACGATCCATCTTCGCGTTAGAGGTGCAATTCCACCGGGGGCAATGATAGCAAAAGAGCACAACGCGAATACATACACAACAGGTACCAATGATTCTATCTTCCATTGCCGCTAATGCCTCTCACAATGAGCTAATGGTGATCGTGCAATGCGGTCACAACGCAAGTCACGTTTGATAGGTTGAGGCAAAGCAATATGGTATTCCACACAAAAAAGCAAGGAAACCCCTAAACGAGCGAATTAGACAAATACAAATTCTGACAAAGTGGCGAAGACTCGTCACAGCTGCTATACTCTATGCAAAAAACAAGGTCATCATTGAGACAGACGTTGCTCAATGCTGTTGCCTAGAATTGATTCTCTGTCCTCTGCGGGCTTGGAATTGCTGTGAGGCATATCTTCAATGCACTCATGGGCAGAAATGTTATAATATTTAGGATCATTCTAACAGTCTTTGGGGTAGCATGGCCAGTATGGTTTATCATCTATTATCAATAAACATCGCTCAAAGTAAATTCGATTAGGACCAGTCGTCACACCGGCGACACCCCGGTAGATGACTAGCGTCCTAACCCCCTAAACCACGCCGCCACTTCCGAAATGACTGCCTAAACACGAATAGGTGTGCCTTCGTATCAAGTACTGTTCAACCCATTGAATGATCTTTTTTCTGCGTTTCAAGGTGTTCTTGTTTGCGTCTTCTGCCCTTCAAGCTGTCTTACTCGACTCGACGCACTTAGACGTTACTGCACATAAACCGCCTTTTATTCGGCTAACGGATATGGGTCAACTATATACAATCGATAGGTGACAACACCAATACATCGTGTATAGGTAATTGAGACTCGAGTAGAGTTATAGTAGGCCCTTTCTACTGCACCGGACCTTATTATTGTACCAGTGGACAGTTACCAAGAGCATACTCGAGCACGCGATATCTCGAAAAATCGATTAGGCTCTGAGCTAGCTTTGATTGATTGATTGACTTTAAGTGCTGCTACCGCTGTCCCATCAATCGTTGTGGTTGGCATCACGTGGGAAGGTATAGATGGTCTCAGCCCCCGACGAATCGACAGTGACAGACAACAACTATGCTCTAAGCCGGGG